>PVJC01049825.1:0-12016 GCA_004026665.1 Murina feae
CCAAGCAGGCCGCCAACTCTTTCCCACTCACCCGTCCCCTGCTGCCTTCCTTTCCCCCTTCCCGGTGCCGCCAAGGGGTCTGGGGAGCTGCCAAGCAGGACCCCGGCCCCTGCAGCCTTGCTTTCCCGCTCCCCGGTGCCCCGCAAAGGGCCTGGGCAGCCACCAAGCAGGCCGAGACCCCCCCCCTGCCGCCTCTTACACGCTTCCCGGTGCCCTCCAACCCTGCCGCCTCTTTCCCATCACGGGTCCTGGGTCCTGCGCTGTCCCGCCCTGCAGCCGCTCTGTGTACTCGGGAGGTCCCTCAGCCCGGCCTGTGCCCTCTCTCAGTCTGGGACCCCTCAGGGGATGTCCATCTGCTGGCGTGACTGACCAGCCTGGGTGACGGGCTTTAAGGCTGCCCACAGCTCCCATTGACCCAACGTCCCAGCAAGGCTGGCTGGACGCAGGTTCTGGAGTTTTTTCTCCTAAAATTGATACTGTTCCTTGAAGGCCTGGGGTTATCTTCTATAATTGATACACTGTTCCTTTAAGGCGGCCTTCTAACTAACGAAGCCTCCTCTGCTTCACCTCGCAGCGTCTATAATGAAACAATTGTTACTTTTACTGGTTAGGCCCGGGCTGCTCTTTCCTTCAGCTCTGGAGGATTCCATGATTGTTACATTGTTTCAAATGTTTCAAATCTGTGTTTTGCTAGAGCCAGTTTAATCAGAGCTGAGCTGAGCAGGCGCAGCTTCACTTTCGCTCCTGCCGCAACGGAAAGGGCTGTTTACTCAGGTCCGTGAGTGGCGGCCGCCATGTTGGCTGGGCTAATTTGCATACAGCCACTCTGATTGGCTGGTGGGCGTGGCTTACCCGTCTCGGAGAAACGGTTAATTTTAATATTTCGCTTTTATAGAGTAGATATTTGCCAGCTCAGAGCATCCCTGCCACTGAACATCTGTCACCTGTATCACTCCGATCTGCAGGCACCTGGGAGGTGAGCTTGCCCGGCACATGTGTCTGATCCCATCCAGGGATCCCTGGGCAGCTCCTCTGAGCTGACAAGCCTGAGAATAGCTGTGACACATGCCAGGCTGCCCAGCCGGGGTTGCTCAGTGGTTGAGCGTCGACTTATGAACCAGGAGGTCACGGTTTGATTCCTGGTCAGGGTACATGCCTAGGTTGCGGGCTCAATCCCCAGTAGGAGGTGTGTAGGAGGCAGCTGATCAATGATTCTCTCGCATCACTGATGTTTCTCTCTCTCTCCCCTCTCCATTCCTCTCTGAATCAATAAAAATATTAAATTAAAAAAAAAGAAGTGCCATCTCCTGGCTTTCTCACCAGCCCAGAGACTGGCCTGCCACACAGACAATGCCTTCAGCTGGGGGGCCGGGGGATGAGAACACGGAGAGGAAGCAATACTCCATGTGCTTCCTGGAATCCCCCAGCCTACCTTGAGCAACATGTGTATTTATTTATTAGTTTGAAAGAGAGAGAGAGACTTGCTATTCCACTTATTTATGCATTCATTGGTTGAGTCTTGTGTGTGCCCTGACTGAGAATGGAACCCACAATCTTGGGGTATCGGGACGATGCTCTAACCAACTGAGCTACCTGGCCAGGGCTCCCATGATCCTTCATCTGACTAGGCAGTATCTGCCAGCAGAGACAGAGCAGTCATCTTCATCTTTCTTGGCCATCACTCCTGGCCGGAAGAGTGGATTGGGAGAGGAAGTGGCTGTCGCTCTGGGCCAAGGCAGCTAAGGCTCATGTGCCTGTCATGCTTCTTTCCCCCTTTGGAGGTAACCATGGGACAACATCTTTAAGACGGTGGAGCCCCACAAGTGGCCAGGACCCTGATCTCCACCCAGGAGAGCTGAAGACACGATCGGACTGTGCACGAAAAAGCAAGAACTCTCTGTGGCGGGAAGCCCTGAGGCCTGGGTTCGTGTGTCCTGGCCGCGGGCATTCATCATCCTGATGATTGCATTGCCTTTTAATGAGTGCAGCCTCTCTGGCCAGTCCTCCGTGGCGCGGAGTGGGGGTGGGATGGAGGGGGGGACCCTCTGGACACCCCTTTCGCCTCTCACACCCTACAGCTGGAGTTCATGTCCGAATGATTTCCTCACTCAGCAGCCTGATTTTGAAAGTACAGATGAGCGAGGGGACTGTCAGATGACAGCCGCCACTAAGCGAGTGGCTGATATGTACCAGCTCCTGGCTCTGTCCTTGCTGGTATTTATGTCGCCCACCACTCACTATCCTGCGTCATCGAGCAGTTAAGTCACATTAGTTCCCGAGGCCACGTGCCAAGGAGCCAAGTCTGGCTTCCAACCCAGATGTACCAGGGGCTAAAATTCACCTTCTCACAGCACCTGCTGCCTTGGTCTTCGCTCTCCCACAGCTTCCAGCCTGTCCCCAAGCCCGCCTGGCTGCGTCCTCTAACACCCTCTGAGCAAGGCTGCCGGTGAGTGGGCATTGGATGTGGGACTCGGGGAGCATCCAAGGAGGAAACTTGGTAGGTCTGAAGAGCATCTTCGCACGGGGGTCGAGAATTCAACTCTGAGCAGGAACATTCCCACCAAACAATCAGACACTGGGTGACACAGCCAGCCAAGTGCCAGCTCTCCAGAAAGAGACCTGAGGTAGGAGAGGCGAGGGCCCATGAGGAAGCTACCCAGGCCCCTCACTGCCTCCATCAAACCAACTGACAATGAATGAGACTATGTCTAGGGCTGTGCTGGGCAAGGGACACTCAGAGCAGATGCCGTCATCTCTGCCCTGTGAGCTAATAACCCTCCTACGCGCTCTGTCTTTCCTGGGCACCTGCACCCACTCAGGGGCCAGCCCCCGGACTGGGTCATCCTATAGCCCCGGTGGCAGGTCACTGGATGGTCTCCTGCCTCCAGTCTCCCCTCCTCTGTCTCCTCTGTGTGGTCAGAGGGACCTCCCTAGATGGTCAATGGCATGCAGAGCCCCAGTGGCCCCCACTGCCTTTGGGATGATGTCAAAGTCCCCGACAAGATTTTCCTGGCCCTGCCACCCAGAGGCCCGGCCCCTCTACCTTGCACTCCTGCAAAACTGACCTCCCACACCTGCCCCACCTCGACACCAGGGTTCCTTAGCCTCGGCACCACTGACATGTGGGCGAGGTCACAGAGGTATTTCCTGGTCAGAGCCTCTCAGTGACCATGGCCTTATGGTCCCCCCCTTTGAAAATGGTCCCTTGGAGCCGAGACACCTGTGCTGCATCTTGAGCGGCCCAAGGTAAAGACAACCTGGGCTTGGGTCAGTAGCCTCAGTCACTTGCTGCCCCTCGCTCCCCAGCACCTGGGGTATCTGTAGGACCGAGAGGGAAGCCGGCTCCCGAGAGAACAGCCACAGGAAAGCAGGGAAAGCGGTGCAAAATTTATTGTCGGAAAACAGTCGGCCCACGGGACCACTTCGACCACCGGCCCCCGGCCCTGGGGCCATAACATATGGTGTGGTTTAAACGTTAAAAACTGAGGAGCATGTGAGAAAAAGCTCTGAGGCCCCGTAAAACTGTCTGAGCTACGGGAGGCTGGGCCTGGCCGCCAGGAGGTGGAGGCAGCCCTGAGAGGGGCAGGCGGCCTGGAGGGCCCAGACTGGGGGTCCACTGGCAAAGACTTGTGGTTGGCCAAGTGGGGAGAGAGGGTAGCCCACAGCAGCCCTCGGATCGGCAGAAAGAGTCGGCAAGGCCGGGCAAAGAGCCCCTTCATCCTCGCTGAGATCAGCCAGGCTGCGGACCTGTGGGACAGGGCAGTGAGGGGGCAGGCGTGGGGAACAGTGCACCACAGGGAACCCAGGCTCAACTCCAGCTCTGTGACCTGGGACAGGGGCAGCCCTCCCCCTAAGGCAGAGCCAACAGAAGCACGTCACACAGTGACAGCAAAGACTAAGTGAGAGGGCGCCAGCACACAGTGGGTCCTCTATACATGAAGGCGGCTACTGCCTGCAGGAAACCCAGGCAGGTGGGCAGCCCCGAAGAGATGCGATGGAGACGGTGGGCAAAGCTGAGCCGCTGAGGAAGCTGCCTGTGCCTTTCCATTAGCTGTGTCTGCAGCAGGCTCCTCCCTCCCGGCCTGTACACAGGCTCCCTGTCTCTCACCTCTCTCTGGAGGCGGAACTCTATCACAGAGAACGTCGAGTGGTGTCTGGCTCCTGTAGGTGCCCAGTTAGTGAGCTGTCGTTCTTAAAGCCCCGGGTGAAGGGGCTACTGTGGGTTAAACCCAAGTCATGTGGACGCCTTCACAAGGGGCTGCAGGCTTTCAGCTGCTGCTGGAGTAGCTGCCGCATGTGGCCTGGATTCTGTCCACCTCCCCCACCCCCCGCCCCCCGCAACTTCCCGAGTGGAGTCCACCCGGTACCTGTACACCCGGCTCAGGCTGCCCCAGCCTCAGTGCCATTGCGCACAGACACAGGCCCCGGGGTTAGCACCCCAGGTGGCAGGCAGGGAGGACCTTTTGAGTCAAGCTTATTAAGGATCAACTGATTAATACTCTTATGTGGGTCAGGGGCCGCCTTTCTTCAGGGGCCAGATGTCACGCCCTGGGAGTCTCTCCGTCTCCTCCGCGCACACACCTCTCCCTGCCTACAAGGGTCTCCTCTGCTTCTTGTTTGGTTCTTGTCTTGTGAGCAACCTGTCCTTCCCTCCGTGTGGGCTGGGAGAAAGCAGAGTCTGTGGCTGTCCAGTTGGCAGGGACCCTCTGCAGTGAATGGGTCAAGCCTCACCCGTTTTACAGCAAAGAATACTGAGGTCTGGGCAGAGGACAACCAATGTCTTGCGGGCGTTAGGAGTGGGTTGTTTCCTGACCTCCGTGCCTGTGTATGGCCACCCTGCCACACTGTGTGATGGATGGACAGCCAGGACCCCATCACACAGGCCTTTACTCCACCAGCAGCCTGGACATGAGGAGCGCGCTTCCTGGGGGGCTGGCGCCCACAGAGCCCCGGTCCTGGGGCGGGGGGTGAAGCCACCGCTGCCCACGGGTGCAGGATACACGCATACACACAGAGCTGTCTGTGTGCTGCTCTCATTGCAGGCTCTCAGGGCCTCCGGGAGGTGGGTCTGGGGGGAGGGCCACTTTTCAGAAAGGGAGTCTGAGGCCCAGAGGAAACATGACTATGTGGGTGGCAGAGCCGGGATGAAAACCTGGCCCCTAGACCAACTCCTCTGACATGGACGGAGAACACATTGATCTGTCAAACTAGGGGTAAGAAGACACAAGTTCCAGGGACCAAGGCCACCAGGGCCCTGGGGGGAATGGAAGGGGGTGGCACTGCCTCTCTTCCTTCGGCCAGAGGGGGTGCTCCTGAGGTGGGGTCACGGCAGCCCCTCACCCTCAGTTTACTCTGGAACCTACTGCAGAATACTCTGCATTCTGTTATGTGTTCAACTGACATTGCTCTTGCCAACACAGCCTCAGCCACCCCCTTCCCCTCCCATCTCCCCCAAACCCTTCCCTGCCACACAGACCCTCACAACCACCTGCTGGCCTGGCCTGGGCACCCGTTGGTCCTGCCAGGCATGGGCAGGACAAAGATTCTGGATCTCTGGAGATCGATGGCAGCCGCACGACCCAGCACAGGTCTGGGGGCCCATATTCCTGGGTCAGGCCCCCCACTTCTCCTGCTATGGCGTGTGGGCGGCCTCTTACCTTAGGGGTGAGGTACTTGGTCATAATTTCCTTCCCTTTTTCTCCCAGTTTTTCATCTGGAGTAACTTCATATTCTGCCTAAAACAGAAGAAGGAAAAGAACAGTAAGAGATTTGCTCATGAGTGTCTTAGAGTGACAGAGCCTTTGGGGCCCCAGGAGAAGACTCCCTGGAGTGGCCCATCCCCTCCTATAGGGCAGGGAGCTGAGGTCCAGGGAGGGCAGAAAGTCTGACATCCCGTCAGCCTGCTCTGCACCATCGTGGACACGTGCCTGGGACAGCGGCTTTCCTTCAGGCCACACATCAGACTCTCTGGGTAGGCAACACTAGTGCTCGGGCCTCACTCACCCCCCGCAAGTCAGACCTTCTGGCGACAAGGGCCGGGCATCCAGGCAGCTGAGGTTGAGATGCCAGGAAGCTGGGCTGAGAACCACCAGATAAATCAAAGGAAGTCACTGGAAAATAACAAGCCACCAGAGTGGCAGCCCCATCCCCGAGAAGCTGCCTTTGGTCACTCAGACCTTCCAAGCTGGATGACCTTAGACAATTTCCTTGACCTCTATGAAATGCACACGGAAAAAGCACCGACTCGTGGGGTGACTGTGCGGCTAGAACGTGAGAAAGCTCTTAGCCCAGAGCTGGGTACGTAGTAAATACTCAATCAATAACGCCATAAGGACTGCCATTGTTAGGATTACACTCTGTGAGAGAAAACAGTAATATGGATGCCTAACCTTTGGCAATTTTTCAGCTACCAAAATGAACACATAGATCTTTTTCACATACTCTTATCTGAACCTCCAAAGAGCCCAGGAAATGAGTGGGAGGGTGGGGGCTACCCTTACCCACTTCATCCGCCTGTGAAGAGCAGGGACGGGGAAGGGGGATCCAGTGGAGTTGCTCAGGGGAGGTGGCAAGGCTGGGACTTGGACCTCCCAGCCCAGAGCCCTTTCCCAACACCACCAAGGAATTTAGAACTCAAGGCGGCAGACCAAGCCAGTAGGCCCCCGCCCAGGGCCTTCTTATTTCCCTTGACCCCAGGGGCCCCTTCACTGCCCAGGGCGCCCTTGTTATGCCAAATGCATAACAGCCTGGAGCTGACAAGAAGCCTGGGTGAGCTCGCCTTTCTCATGTGGACACGGAACTGATTACAAGTTGTTTACAACCATTTCAACATCTCCCACTCGAGGATTTGTCAATCTCGGCCCCAAAGCCCAGCTATTTCAGAGGAGACAGAAACAATGACATCAGAACAGACGACTGAAACTGCCTCCCCTCCCCTTCTGCAGAGTTAGATGCCCCAGACCTTCCCACTCGGTTCTGGGCAACCTCTGAACCCCATGTCCAGGCCAGTTTCTCCCCAGGCCCTCCCAGAAAAAGGGAAGCTTGGGCAGCACTTGGGACACCCACAGAGGCAGCCAGGCACATTTCCATCCAAGTGAGTGAGTTTCCGCTCCTTACCATTTCTCTTCTAATGGAGGATCAAGATGCAATGATTTTCTCCAAGGAAGGAACATGGACACTACGATCATTTGAGTCACAGGACTATGGGATGGTGGGCCTGGAAGGAATCCGACCCGCTCGCTCTACAGAGCTGGACACAAGGCTCAGAGAGGTAAAGGCCTGGCCTAAGGTCACACAGCTGGTCGCAGCACAGCCAGCACAGAGCACCGTCCTCCTGACCTCCGTGGCGTGCCGGCCTCCACACCTCTCTCTCCCTCTGAAGGCCAATGCCCCTCACCATTGGGATGAGCCTGGTGGGACTGGTCACGTCTTAGTGATGTGATTCATGATGTCTTGACATCATTTAAGGAGAGAAGGTAGCTCTTCCTTCTTGAGTTTTTCCTGTTACCTTCTCCCTCTATGCTCCCCAGCAATCCCCCTAACTGATACTCACGTGAGCACACACCTCCATACAGTATAGAGTAGGTTATAGACTCACCCTGAGAGGTGGGTACTATTATTCCCAATTTACAGATGAGGAAACTGAGGCTCTCAGGGGCCAAATGCAACTACTTCAAATACAATTAGGCCGGCAAGCAACAGGGCTGGGAGCGGAGTCTAGAGTGCAACTGACCCCCCCCTTTTCCAGGGTGAGGAGAGAAGCACCCCAAGTCTGCTGCTCTGATGCCCCACCTAGTGGTCTGGCACCATGGGAATTTGCCCAGACTGCTTTGCAAGGCCCAGACCACCTTTTGGGGTAATTCAATCCCATGCAGAACCCGGGATTTGCACTGTCCCAAAATACATCTGTGAAGGCGGCTCTATTTAACCTCATGGAGACCTAAGACTCACTAATCAGCCTCAATAACTGGCTGAAATTATTCTTGTTCCAGGTACTAAAACCCACGTGAAAATAAAATAACATCACTTTCAGGTCAGCTGCCTCCCAGCAGAGCCTGGCTGGGCGGTGGGGCGCCACTGCTCCACTGGGAGGCAGCCGGGAGCATGCGGGGACAGGCATCCCAGCCCGGGATCAAAAGGCCTTTCTCCGAGAGTCCACGTCAGGTCACCACCACTTGAAGAGCATTTGTGCTGGGAGACAGAACACCAACCGGCGGCTTCCAGGGCGCTTTCCACGCCAATTAAGTCACCTGGAGTGACAGGCCTTGTCTCTACAGTGATTTCCGCCCCCCCTCCACGCCTTACACGCACATATACACCAGGAGGAGCTCATGGGAGACAGGTCCTAAGAGGCCACCTGCAGAGAGGAGGTGAGGCGGGGATCCCCTGGAAACCCGCTGCTGTGGGCACACCTTCGCCCAGGGAGTGGTCGAAAGTGCAGAAATCACCCTAAACCAGAAAACATAAGCAGCAGAGACGAGGTTGGGCCGCCAGCCTAGAGCATCACAATGAGAGCTGGCAGGGAAAGGGCAGCCACAATGGCTTCAGTGACAAGAGAGGTAACCACCCCAAGGCATGCCCCCGTGACCTCCATCCGTCAGCTCCCTCCTACCAGGGAGGGTGCTGGGACTTGGCCCCACCCCCACAGAGGGGACACACACCGTTCTCACTGCTGGATGCCCGTCAGAAACCTGCTGCTGCCCACAGCTCAACCCTAACGGTCAGCGCCTCAAAGAGCACCTAGGCCAGTCCACGTGGAAGGCATTTCTCTTCCCCAGATACATCCGGGTGCCCACCGACGAAGGCACCTGCTCTTGGCACTGGGGTTTATGCCACAGGCGAGAGCCCTGTGGGGAGAAGATGCTGCTCCGACACGAAGAGCAACATGCTACCCTGCGTTGAAGGCAAAAGGGACTATGTATGTAGCTGCGGCTGCCAGAGAGAATCAGCACCTGAGTGCATCCTCATTTATAAGCTCACAGGTCACTCACTCTCCTGGTCTGTTCCTACTGAACCACCAACCTCAGAGGACGCTGGGGAAATAGGTCCTCTCTCATAAGACATGTTTCCCTCAGAGGGTGTTTAAGAGCTGGTAGGAAGGGCCTGCCATGTTTTCCAAGAAACTGGTTTAAAGAGCAGAGAGTCAGCCTGGCTGGCATGGCTCGGTGGTTGTGTCAAGTGGGAGGTCACAGTTTGATTCCTGGTCAGGGCACATGCCCGGGGTTGCAGGCTCGATCCGCAGTGAGGGGTGTGCAGGAGGCAGCTAATCAATCATTGATATTTCTCTCTCCCTCTCTCTCCTTTCTGAACCTCCAATATATATATATGAGAGAGAGAGAGAGAGAGAGATCTGCATGGACCTCTCTTGGCCTTTGGCTTTAGTTTCACCTCCTTCTCCCAGGAGACCTACTCTTGCCCCGACAGGAAGGTGAAGTCAGAGATGCTATGAGGTCTGGCCACCTCCGGCCTCTAATTACCGATGTGGTCAGCTTTTCCAGAGTCCTCACAGCAGGGACCAGTGACGTGCTGGTTGGCAGAGCTGCTCACCATGGCCCTTTCTGGAGAAATACCCACTCTGCCCACGTTGGCCTTGGTGTCCTGCCTGTGCTGACCATGTGGACTGGGGGAGGGGGACTCTCCACTTGCCCCTTCAGAGCCACTCCCCACCCTGCTGCTGGCTCCCCCCGGCCTGGGCACCATGGTTCTTGCATCTCCCCCCTTTAAAAAATTATTTTTATTTATTTCAGGGAGGGAGAGAGAGATAGAAACATCAATGATGAGAGAGAATCATTGACTGGCTGCCGCCTGCATGCCCCCACTGGGGATGGAACCTGCAGCCCGGGCATGTGCCTGACCAGGAATCAATCATTACCTCCTGGTTCATAGGGTGACACTCAATCACTGAGCCACGCCAGGGCCCTGCACCCCCTTTTGAAGACCCAGCTCCGCCTGAGCAGACGGTTCTTTGATCTGAGGAGCCCACTTGGGTCAGGTCAGGCAGGGATTCAACGGCAAGAGATGGGACAGGACCAGAGAAAGCCAGGAGGGAGGAGTGGACTGCTGGCCACGCTGGGGTACAGACTGAGAGGCAGGAGGAACAACCGAAGCTTCATTCGCCCACTGGCCGTGTGTCTGAGTTGGAAACAGACCAAGGCGACAGATGCCTGCGGCCCCAGCATCTTGATATAACTTTTGAGAGACGGGGAGCCAGTAGCACCTCAGTAAACCATTTCCAAATCTTTTTTTTTTTTTTTTTTACACCAAACAACCTACAGGGCTGCTGCTTCACTTTTTTTTTTTTTATTATAGTTCACATTCAATATTATTCTATATTAGTTTCAGGTGTACAACATAGTGGTTAGATGAGCATATACTTTACAGAGTGGTCCCCTGGTATTTCAAGTACCCCCCTGGCCCGCACATAGCTATTATAATATTATTCCCCTCTCCGCCCAGCACATGCCCTCACCCCTGGGGTCTGTGTCCATTGGTCATGCTTATCTGCATGCATACAAGTCCTTTGGTTGATCTCTTCCCCCTTCCCCCACCCCCACCTTCCCTCTGAGGTTTGACAGTCAGTTCGATGCTTCTCTGTTTCTGGATCATTTCCCAATCTTGACCCATAAAACTATGAGATCATAAATGTTGTTTCAAGCTGCTAAGTTTTGAAGTAATTTCTTACACAGCAACAAATAACAAATACTTAACAGGCATCCGAACTAATCGCTATTTTGAGTTCATATGTGTTTTCAATCTCTCATTTCATCAGAATGCAAGCTCCAGGGCGCAGGAACGGACTTTCCCCGCTCCCCGCACAGTGTCCAGTGGCTGGAACACAATGTGACAGTAAGAGTGTGCTGAGTAGGTCTGGTTGAGGATCTGCTGAACTGCCCCATCCCCAGAGAGAAGAGACCCAAGTGTGGGCATGGCAGGGTTTCAACAGAGCTCAGAGGCCATGAGGCTCCCAGAAAATGGGTTAGAGAAGAAGCATGCCCATTTTTTAAAAAGATATTTCTATTGATTTTTAGAGAGAGAGGAAGGGAAAGGGAGACAGAGAGAAATATCAATGTGAGAACAGAACACTGGTCGGCTGCCTCCTGCTTGCCCCCCACTGGGAATCGAGCCAGCAACCCTGGCATGTGCCCTGCCTGGGAATTGAACCGGCAACTTCTCGGTGCAGGAGACGATGCCCAGCAGAGCCACACCAACCAGGGCAAGTACGTCCATTTTGTTGTTGCTAATCCTCACCAGAGGACATTTGTCCATTGATCTTTTAGAAGGAGCAGAAGAGAGAGGGAAAGACAGAGAGAGAAACATCGATGTGAGAGAAGCACATCAATTGGTTGCCTCCTGCGCATGCCCTGACTGGGGCCGGGCTGGGGAGGAGCCTGCAACCAAGGTAGGAGTCCTTTGACCAGAATTGAACCCGGGACCCTTTGGTCCACAGGCTGACACTCCATCCACTGGGCCAAATTGGCTAGGGCAAGTATCCATTTTTAAGAAGTCTATGGCAAGACCCCATTGGCCTGTGCAGGTTGACACTAACCTGGAGCCCCTTCTGATCCCATGACCAGCTGGGCAAATCCTCTTTGCCTTCCATGAGCCACAGCCCCCATTCAGGTCACTGACTTTATTTCTTGGTGGGAAGGGGAGGGAGAGTCCTTCTCAGGTTCCCAGGAGCCCCTCGACAAGCATGGCTAAGGCTGAGTTACCCTACGGTCTGAGGAGGTGCACAGACAGTTCTGCTGCCCCTCAGCACTGGGGCCTCTTAAAGCAGCCAGTCTCCTGCGGACTCGAGACGCGCAGATGTCGGGACTATGCTGAGGACCAGCCTTTCCCAAGGGCAAGGTCAGAGCCTGACAGGACAGGTTATTTTAATAAATTCCACTTGGCAGAAATCCAGGCAAGAGATGGGTACAGTGAGGACAGCGCTGGCTGAGCTGGGGGCACCGGGCGGGATGTAACACCCAGGACAGGGCCACCCTCTCCCTCCTCGGAGTTCCCGTCCGGATGGAAG
>PVJC01049826.1:0-12023 GCA_004026665.1 Murina feae
CTAAGAAACCAGAAACACCAATCAGAAAGGACATATGCATCCCTATGTTCATAGCAGCACAATTTACCATAGCTAAAATTTGGAAACAGCCTAAGTGCCCATCAGCAGATGAATGGATTAGAAAACTGTGGTACATCTACACAATGGAATACTATGCTGCTGTAAAAAGGAAGGAGTTCTTAGCATTTGCAGCAGCATGAGTGGAACTGGAGAACATAATGCTAAGTGAAATAAGCCAGTCAATGAAAGAAAAATACCACATGTCCTCACTCATCTATGGATAATAATAACCATTATAAACTGGTGAACAAAAATAGATACAGAGGCAGAGCAGCAACAAACAGACTGTCAAATTACAGCAACAAGGACAGGGACATTGGTGGGGGGGTAACTGATCAGCCAAGGGACTTTTGTGTGAGCATTTAAGCAAAACCAATGGACACAAAACACTGGGGTTAGGGGAGGCTAAGAGAAGGGCAGGGGGAAAAGGAGATATATGTACTAATCTTTGTAAAACTTTATGTAATAATAAAAAATAAAAATTAAAAAAATGTGGGAGTGTGCACTTGTTCTTTCATAAATCTCTACCTTTGCTATATAAAAAAAATGACGTAGGAAAAAAAACACTGAATAAAAAAAGGGGGAAGATAAAAGATGGCGGCAGATTAGGTGGAAGTTGAACTCACCTCCTCCTAAAACCAAACTGGATTTACAACTGAAGTTTAGAAAAATCATCCTGAATCAACTGAAGAAAATCTGGAGAGAAGTCTTATAAGCAAGAAGTTACATAGGAGGTCATAGTAAGACTGGTAGGAAGTACAGAGGGATGAGATGGCTGACCAGGCTCCCATGAGTGGGCAGTCGTGAAGGGGTATATCAGCTGCAGGGGGTTCCTACTGAGAAGTCTGGGGCATAAATCACAAACCAGACTCCCCAGCCCAGAGCACCAGAACCAGGAAAGGCACCCACATAACATCTGGCTGTGAAAAGCTACAGTGTTTCTGTCTGCTATAGAGAGATGCCTGGAAACACAGGCACCTTCTTAAAGGGCCAACACACAAAATTTCATTTGTAACCACTCACCCTGGGCTCCAGTGGAGAAAGGACAGTCTGGTTTGGTGGCTCTGGGGAGAGCTGAGAGGTGAGCCTCCAGGATCCCTATGCTGTCATTCTCCCATACTGCAGAAACCATCTTTCTCAGGCAGAGGATTCCCCTTCACACAGCTCCAGCCTTGGAGGAAGCAATAGCCCCAACCACTGGAGTCCCTCTTGCCCCACCATGTGGAATTTAAACCCAGCTGAGTAAAGCCTGAGGCTGTTTGAGTGACTAAGCTTGACAGACTGGGGCAGATTCAGATCCCTTGAGACTTTTGATGACTTGTCCCTGGGCTTGTTGCTATTAAAAGCAGACTTTGGGCCTGACTGGTAGGACTCAGTTGGTTGAGTATTGTCCCATGAACCAGCAGGTTGCCAGTTCAATTCCCGATCAGCACACATGCCCAGGTTGCAGCTTCATCCCCAGTGGGGGTGGGAACGTGCAAGAGGCAGCTATTTGATGTTTCTCTCACATTTGTTTCTATCTCTCCCTATCCTTCTCCCTCCCTCAAGTCAATTATACATCTACCTATATCTATATAGATATATCTATTCCTCTATATATCTATATCAATATGTAAACCGGAACAACTAACAACTGGCCACTATGATGCCCACTGTGGCCATTGAACCAGACTGATCAAGGGTGGGGCTGGCCAGCCAAATGCCCCCCACAGCCCTGCCCTTCCCCTCCAGCCAGCCCCACCCCCAATTGGTCCACCCCACCACGATAGGCCCGCAGCCCCACCCCAATAGGGGATGGAGCCAGCTGGCCAACCACCCACAGCCCCTCCCCCACCTGTCCCCACCTCCAATTAGCCCCCAAACCCAATTGGGGGCAGGGCCTGCTGGCCAATCACCCGTGGCCCCTCCCCCTGATCAGGCCCTATCAGAGTAGGCCAGCCAGCCAACCTCCCAAAAGGCCCAGCCCCCATCCCAATTGGGGCAGTCGGGTGGACCCCACCTGTGCACAAATTTGTGCATTGGGCCTCTAGTATATACAGGCAGTCCTCAGGTTACGTTGGACTTGATGTATGTCATTTGTCATTTTGTAGTTATGTCACCATCTATTTACAGTATTTATAAAAAAAAAAAGTTCCGTCATTTCAACCTATGTACATATGTGCTTTATGTTTTTTATTATTTATTTTACCACAAGTAAAGGTCAGGAATTGTTATCTTTAATTTTTTTTTTTTTTTACTGTTTCACTTCATTACTGCTGTGTATGTGCTCCATGTGAGTGATGTAGGAGCTTATCGAAAATCATGTTACGGTGCACAGTAGAAACAGATCTCTGATGTAACCCAAGAACCTACTGTATAAAGCAGATTTTGGTGCACAGCTTGGTTCTTCTTATACACACCCAGGCCCAGCAGAGGGAGCCACTAGCTGTGGATTGCTGATAGCTCCAAACAGGTTCCCCAGAGCCGGTCACAGATAGCATTTGACATTGGCCTGCACCACAGCCCCACCAAAGAGGCCCAGAATTGTTACACCCAGTGACCAGTTCTAAACAAAAACAGAGCAGAATCCAATAAGCTTCACAAGCAGTATGTCCATAGGAAAATTTTAGCAGGCACAAAACCATCCTGAGGTGAATTCCACTTCAGCACCTGTGTAGTAGTTTTCCTGTTGTATTGTGGGTTGAGCTTCACTACCAGCCAGCCTGTGCATTGATCCCACACACAAATGGATCAACAGCAATCAAGACTGAATTATAACAGGAGGACCCACATAACATGCACAAGGGACATACTTAGAGTACCCAGCTCATGCGATCAAGGAGTCTACACCACTGGGTCCCATAAGTCACTGACTACATAAAGCCACCCTACCAAAACAGGGAGTCATAGCAGATCTACTTAAAACATAGAAACAAACACAAAGAGGCAGATAAAATGCAGAGACAAAGAAACAGGCCCCAAATAAAGGAACAAGAGGATTCTCCACAAGATGTGATAAATGAAATGGAGGTAAGCAATTTATCAGATAAGAGTTCAGAGTAATGATTATAAGGATGCTCAATAGAATGATAAAGGATATAGAAATTATAAAAATGACCAGTAAAAAATGAAGAACGTCAAATCTGAAATCAAGAATACACTGAAGGAATAAATAGAGTGCTTAATGAAACAGGATCAAATCAGTGATTTGGTAAACAAAAAACACCCACTCAAAACATCAAAAAGAAAAAATAAATTTTAAAAATGAGGATAGTTTAATGGTCCTTGTGACAACATGAAGTGCAACAAAATCCATGTCACAGGGATACCAGAGGAAAAGAGAGAAAGCAAGGAATTGAGAAACTATTTGAAGAAATAATGACTGAAAACTTTCCTAACCTGAAGGAAAAAGACATACAAGAAAACAGAGTTCCAAACAAGATGAACCCAAAGAGACCCACACCAAGTTACATCATAAATAAAATGGCAAAAGTTAAAGACAGAGAATGTTAAAAGCCATGAGAAAGGAATCTACAAGGGAGCTCTCATAAGACTGTCGACTGATTTCTCAACAGAAACATTTCAGGCCAGAAGGGATTGGTGTGAAATATTCAAAGTGATAAAATAACAAGGACCTAGAACCAAGACTACTTTACCCAGCAAGGTTATCATTTACAATTAAAGGAGACATAAAGAGCTTAGCTAAAGTACTTTCTTATTACCAAAACGGTATTTTTAAAAAATGTTAAAGGACTTGAAGAACAAGAAGAAAGAGGAAGAGAAGGACAAAGAGCAGGAGAAGGAAGACAAGGAGAAGAGGAAGGAGAAGAAGAATAAGCAAGGAAAAGCCCAGCCAGCATGGCTCAGCAGCTGAGTGTTGAACTATGGACCAGGTCATGGTTCAATTCCTGGTCAGGGCATATAGGAGGCAGCCTATCAGTGATTCTCTCTCATCACTGATATTTCTATCTCTCTCTCCTTCTCCATCTTCTTTGAAATCAATAAAAATATTTTTTTAAAAAAAAAGAGAAGCAAAGGAGAACAAGAAAAAACAAAAACAAAACCAGGAATATAATTTAAAAAATAAAATGGCAATAAATACATGCCTATCAATGATCACTTTAAGTGTAAAGGGTTAAATGTTCCAATCAAAAGACATAAAATAGCTGAATGGATAAGAAAACAAGAGTCATGTATATGTTGCCTTTAAGAGGTCCACCTCAGAACAAAAGATACAAAAAGCAAAGTGATGGAAATATATTTCACACAAATGGAAAAGAAAAAAAAGCTTGGGTAGCAATGTTATGTGAGAAAATAGACTTTAAAACTAAGGCTACAGTAATACACAAAGAAGGACACTACATAACGATAAAGGGAGCAACCCAACTACAGGATATAACCCTTGTAAACATTTATGTAAAAAACAGTAAGAGCACCTAAATATGCAAAGCAAATCTTAATGGACATAAGGAAAAACAGTAATACAGTTATAGTAGGGGATTTTATCACTCATTGACATCAATAGAAAGATCATCCAAACAGAAAAATCAACAAGGAGACGGTGGTCTTAAGTGACACACTATACCAAATGGATTTAATATCACCAGAGCATTTCACCCCAAAACAGCAGTATATACATTCCCTTTAAGTGTCCATGGTACATTTTCTAGAATAGACCACGTTAGGGTACAAAACAAATCTCAATAAATGATGACTGAAATCATATCAAGAATTTTCTCTGACCATAATGCTATGAAACTTGAAGTCAATCACAAGAAGAAAACTGAAAAACCCACAAAGATATGGAGACTTAATTACATATTACTAAACAGTGAATGGCTTAACAATAGATCAGGGAAGAAATCAAGATACCTTGAAACAAATGAAATGAGAACACAACCCAAAATCTGTGGGTCATAGGGAAAACAGTCCTAAAAGAGAAATTCATAGCATTACAGGCCAATCTCAAGAAACAAGAAAAAGTGCAAATAAACAATTTAACTTTACACTTAAAGGAACCTGAAAAAAAAAAAAAAAGAAAGAAAACCCAGAGTGAGTAGAAGGAAGAAAATAATAAAGATCAGAGTAGAAATGAAATAGCAGTAAGATCAATGAAAGCAAGAGCTGGTTCTTTAAAAAGATAAACAAAATTGACAAACCTTTAACAAGACTCATCAAGAAAAAAATAGAGAAGATTCAAATAAAAGCGGAAATGAAAGTAACTGACACCACAGAAATACAAAGAATTCGAAGAAATATACCAACAAATTGGAAATCTGGAAGAAATGGATAGATTTCTAGAAACATATAATCTTCCAAAACTAAATCAGGAAGAACCAGGGAATGTGATAAGATCTCTACTAGAGAAATTAAAGCTCTGGTTGGGGTGGGGGAATGAAAGGATTGAGAGAAAAAAAAAGAGAACTTATGAACAGGGTCAACAGTGTGGTGATTGCAGGGGGGAGGAAGAGATTGGAAGAAGGCATATGGGGGATAAACGGTGATGAAAAAATAAAATGTAAAATAAAAGAGACTAAAAAAACACAAGTTGAGTGATGGTTACTACAGCTTACACATTAATTATTCATTAAGCTTTTCAGTTATTTTGTGTGGCTCTATAATGTAATGTGTTTTATTTTACAATAAAGTTATTTTTTTAAAAAACCATTAAAAAAAAAACCCCACCATAAAGTTAAAAAACAAACGAGGAAAATCACTCATATTGTGAACAAAGGACCAATTTTCCCTAAGCATAAAAATTAGCTCCTTGGAAACTTCAAAAAAATATCCACAACCCAGTGGGAAAAAGAAATAAGGACAGAGTTCCCAGAATAGCAGATACTGGCCTTTTAACAAATTACAAAAGGTTCAGCCTCACTACTGAAAAGATAGAAGGCAGGTGTTTCAAAACCTGAAAGGTGTCTTCCTATAGTTCATTTGAAAATCTAGGTTAGATCTTTTTTACTTTTTGGCTTAAAACCTGCCAAGTGCTGCCCATGTATGCAGGTAATTGTGTTTATTATCGATGTGAAATCATTCTCCTGATCTGCTAGCCATGTATTTTTTCTTTCCATCAAAATCAGTTTTGAGGATCTAGTGAAACTGAAGCACCTACTTCTTGTCCTTTCTGCCACTGGCTATGCACTACTTCTCCTGCAGTGATTTATGCATGAGATTGCTCTGTTGCTCCCTAATATAAACTAACCTAACAGCTTTGACTCTCCCCATATGAGTGTGTCCTAGAACGAGGACTGGAAGTGGTTTCATAGTAGTGACTTTGAACACATTGTTTGCGGGAAACGAGTAAACTCGTCATATCGCTTTTTATACCAAAGCGTGAGAGACAAGTTTTTTCCAAAAACGATGAGTAAAGACAGCCGTCAAATATGAAGGGCCTGGCATTTCAACAACAACGAAAATGTGTAAGACAACTCAGATAGACTTTGCAAAGTCAGATCTTTATTGGATTTTTCTTCCCGTTACGACGCGATTTGGCGGGAAAATGCCCGCTTACATTGGATTCACATTACTCAGTTTGCTTCTTTAAACTTTCACATATAACGAAGTTGGAAACGGCAGACAGGAAAAATTTTAAGGTGGGGGTGATTAGCTGTCTGGGATAGAGTGTTAGTGGTAGGGGCTGAGTAGGCTGTGGAGGAAAAAGGCCTGAGATAAAGCAACCACTCAAAGAACAACTGAACTCATGGTCTTCTTCTGTGGCCACAGGTCAGGTGGTCCCAAGCTCAAGCTGCTTGAGTTTCTCCTGGAGCCCCTGAAGCTGGCTTCGACCCCAGTTGATGTGGATCTGGAGACTGGCCATATCTACAGCCAGCTGCAGGCCTAGAGGAAGGAGAGAAATTGTCACCATGGTATCTGTAGTGTGACACATGACTCAAGGGAATCTGGATATTCCCAGGGATTGGAGAAGCGCTAGGCCTCTATTATTCCTAAAACATTCCAGGTACACCCTTGCAATGGCTGCTCCAAACCTCACTGGACCCACATCCTCACCTTTTTCAGGTCTTTGCTAAAATGTTACCTCCTCGAAAGACTTTCTTGACTCCCTTCTATCACCCACCAGGAACTAATAATCCACAGATCATTACACACACTGTCTCATGCTCTTATTTTCTTCCTTCTTTTCTCCATTACCACAGTCCCTTGCGGTTCTCACCCTCATTCCTTCCACCTATTTTCTCTGCCTCCAACAGTATTCCACTCTCTGGATCCACCTTTAGATAGCTTTTGCTTGATGCCTCTGCTGGAATAGCTGCTGTCAAATCCTCTGAGCCTCCATGCCAACCAGTGTACTGGCCAATCCCGTCTTCAGCCTACCTATCCAGCAGCAGAGCTAGCCACACATCTGACCAACTCCATCCAGGAAACACATTCTCCTTTTGGCTTCTGGGATACCTCACCCGTTAGGTGTTACTCCTGCTTCACTACTGCTTCTCAGTCTCCTCTAATGGTTTCCCCCTTCCTCTCCTTCACTTCCTGTCCACCTGCTGATTTTACTCCATCTTAGCTTTAATGCTACATGTGTCAGAAACTTGGGAATTTAAATACCAGAGTTATGCAGTGGGCTCTGGAATCTCTCTCCAGCTGAAGCCTCTTCCAAACTTTAGATGCATGTGTGCAACTGCCCGCAGAATCTCCACTACACAGCACTAGGAACACAACCATACCCTTTCAGCTGTTGCTCTGCATTCCTCCCACGCCTGGTGAGGGCAGCTCCATCCTCCCAGGATTCCTGGCTAGCCAGTGGGCTCATCCTTCACTCCTATCATTCCCTTAGTCCCAAATTGATTTGTCAGCAAATCCTGGGCAGTTCTATAGCAGTATATTAAGAATCTAAGAAGATTCCAGGACAGGAGGAATCTGAGACAAGAAAATTAAACAAAGCCAAGCAGCTTGGGCAACTTGCAGCCAGTCTGGAGCAAGATCTTATCTTTCCCAGCCAAGGACACTTGAGAACAGATGGTTAATACCTCTCCTCCCTAACCAAAGAATGCAGAAAAGGAGGGGGAAGGGATGGGAAAAGAAGGGGGAATTTATCTTGCCCACCAAATAAAGAAGTCAGTCATTTGGGGAAGGAGGAGAGTAGGGAGAGTTTTTCTCAAAAGACAGAGAAAGTCAGTAGTCTCGGATCTTGTCAAGATATAATCGCCAGATGATTCTCATAAATTCTGGGAAAGTCATAAAAAAGGAAAAGGGAGACCTTGAGATCTAGTATGTACCAACCTCTACCTGCATCTTAGGCCTGGCTGTTCCCTGGTGGCTACTTAATACCTCTGCTCATTTGTTTCCATGCAGAATCCACAGGATTCCTGTCAGGCTGCAAATCTACCCCATTATTCCCAAAGTCCTCAACAGGGCCTATACAGCCCTCAAATTACCGGAGCCTAGAGCCCTCTAACCGCAGCTCCTGTCTCTCTCTGCTGCATCAACTCTAGTCCACTGGCCTCTTCTCTGCAGTGGCCCATGCAATCTTGCCTTTTCACCTTGGCTGGCCCTCTGCCTAGAACACTGTTCCCCCAGATCACCTTCATAAAACAGCTCCCTCAGCCCATTCCTGTCCCACTTCATCTACCACACCCTATCTTATTTTTGTGTAACAATTCTCATTACTTACTTACTTGCAGGTTGTCTTTCTCCCCTCAATAGTATAACATTCTATGAGGAATATTTGTCCCTTTCATTTCCTGCTGTATCCCAAGCACTGATCATGAGCCCAGAACACTGCCAAGATGCTGTAAATGCTTTCAGAAAAAACAGCAGGCATGCAACAAAAGTATGCAATGGAGGAAACCTGCAAAAACCCTTTGTAGACTAATCCCAGC
The DNA here is from genome assembly GCA_004026665.1 of Murina feae. Classification (NCBI taxonomy): domain Eukaryota; kingdom Metazoa; phylum Chordata; class Mammalia; order Chiroptera; family Vespertilionidae; genus Murina; species Murina feae. The sequence goes on from PVJC01049826.1 coordinate 8,880, forward strand.
CCTGGCATTAGAGGGTCCAATTTTGGCTTAGAGCCACACGGTCAACTGGCAGAGTCTACTCACCCTCCTGGAAGCTGGCTTGGGCCTGCCGTAGGCTATGTGGAACCAGGATTCCAAACCAGTTCAGAGGGTTTGGGGAGGCTGAGAAGGGCTCAGGCTCTGGAATCCTGGTAAGGCCCTTGCGCCTTCGCAGAGCTGGAGAAAGAAAGGGTAGAAGTTGGAGGCTTATTACCTGGTCCTTATCCGGGTGACAATGTTGAACTCTGAGAGCTCACGATCCTGGAAAATTGCAAAATCTCCGCAACCTTTTAAGATCCAAAAACAGCTCACCACAAAAAAACTACCATTCCCCACTTGTGATTCAAATGTGAGACTGTCCATAACTTCTCAAGACTCTCATGAAACCAACCCTTGTTTAGACAAAGTCATACACTGACTGCTGGAAGCTATTACACTATCATGAAAGTGCAAACACGGAACCCAGAAGGCTGATGGACCTTGAGCTTTGGCAAGGGCTAAAAGATACACACCAATTGTTCTGTCGAGACAATGGTGGTTCAAGCAATTCCCTGATGTAATAGTCTCAAAGTAAATCTTTACTAATTTTTACTGACCTTTAAGATAGTCTGTCTGCTACCGGACTGCCTGCCTAAGGGCAAGATGTGTGTTCTAAAATTGAATAAAAGCTAACAGGGTCTGGGCCCCAGTGAAGCCTTTCCACTAGAGAGGGGTTCTCCACCTGACCCCCATGACTTCCAAATTCATATTTCTTGTCTAGTCTCTTCATTTGTATGTGGCCCTTCTCCAGATCCTGAACCCTAAGCGTGCGCTTCTGGGCTGGCCAATCGCCATTTTGCCTGAACATGCTGAAAGGTCAGACAGACCCTTCAACTCCCTGTTCTTTGTCTCATGAATAACTAGCTGAGATTGAAAGTTTGTCCTTCTGAAAGAGATAAACATTTTCTTTCCAACTGACTGAGACTTCCTGTAACTGCAAAAACAATCCCAACTGAAAAAGACTTAATCTATTTCTCCCTATAAAAGTCTTAGGCCAAAACCACTCTGCTGAGACATTCTGATCTTCATATATGGGGCGCACTCTATCGAAGCAACTTGAGTAAAGTCACCTCCTTAATTGAATTTTGTCTTTGACACCGGGAGGGGTCCCTGACTGAAGGTGGGCTCACCTGCCTCACGGGGCCCCACCTCCTCTGGACTCTGGGCGCCAGCTCTTACCACATGAAACGTCTGGAGTCCATTTTGCGCCTCGCTGAAGAAAGAGAAGGGAAGATGGATCTTTGACAGCCCCACCCTGGACATTCCCCACCCACCCGATTCAACAGGCAAGGCTCCTTACTTGGTGCAGATGCAGACTTGGGGCTCCATGTGGGAGGCATATTGCAGGGGCCCTACCGACTTGGCACCCATGGCATAGCGAGCTTTGGAGAGCGAAAGCCAGCCCTTTGGAATGAGAGAGGATCAGTAAAACTGTTTACCTCGGCGTGACGCCCGCCCGCCCGTTCCCGGCTCCCACCTCCTCCACACGCGCGTTCAGCGCCACCCGCTTTGACTCCAGCTCTTCCAGGTCCCAGAGCAGCTGCAGGAGCAGTGAGTCCAGCTCCGCCCGTAAAGCGGCGGCCGCCATGGCCCGACGCACTCTAATCTGGAGCCAACCTCCTTCCAGGTCGCCCAATTACCGCTCAGCGCGCCAGTAGTGTAGCCAATGGACGTTCGAGATCCGCCGTCGCTGTGGACCCAGTGACGTGGAGTGGAAACCGTGGCGTTGAAAGCTGCGGAGGTCTCGGCTTCTAAGGGCAAGCATCCTCAGAGCAGCAGCATTTTGGGACCGAGTAGTCGCTTTCTGCGGTTAGCATCCGAAGCGGATCAGCCAACCGGAAAATTGGCGAGAGCTGTGGGGTTTCGAGTCGCTTCTGGAAGCGGCTGCTTTTAAAAGTAGGGCTATCGCTGTGGCGAAAGGAGGCGTAGCAACCATTTTAAGGGAGAAACGGTTTTAGATTTAATTCCAAAAGGAGCTGTTAAGCGATCCTGCGGCCTACCGTTGTGCTGGCTTTACGGCTGCTGCACTATTTCAAGCCGCCAGTGGCATAACATCATCTTCAATTTGGGCATTCCGCATAGCCGCGACAAATGGTGAAGCCAAGGGCAGACATCTTTATTAATGGCAGCCCCAGGCCGCCTACCAACCTCTTGACATTTCCTCTGCCTACCGGTAGCTCCAGTAAGCGTGCGCTTCTGGGCTGGCCAATCGCCTTGTGACTCCCATCAGCAGCCATTAGTGAACCTCTAACCACCTTCTTGGTTGAGGGCGGAAGCGAGAGCTGCGTAGTGCCGGTAGCTCTCTCAGATTCTCCGGAACCCACGAGGAAGCGGCGCCCGGGATGGTAGGGATGTTTGAGCTTCTGTTTTGGAGGTTGGGGGTTCGCCGAGGGCTGGGGATGAGGTCTGTGGGCTCTGGATGGGTGGTCCCGCGGGGCCGAGGGTGCGTGGAGAAAGGTGCTCACCCGTCACGCTCGCTGTTCCCTAGTTGCGCCGGGAGGCGCGCCTTCGCCGCGAGTACCTCTACCGCAAGGCCCGCGAGGAGGCCCAGCGCGCCGCCCACGAGAGGAAGGAGAAGGTACGGCGCGCGCTCGAAGGTACAGTCCCCGCCGCCGCGGCGTCACCCAGCCTTAGACTGCGGGTTTGCATTTTAAAACCCAATGGAAGGACCAAGTGATTTAATTAGGATTTCTTTGGTAGTATAGCTGGGCACCTTTTTCAAGTATTTACTGGTCGTTTTCTTTGCCTGCTGGGTCTTTCTGTTTCTATTAATTTTGCTTACAGTGTGTCTAGTTCTTCGCAAATTTAAAATTATCTCTAGTCGTTCCCCACCTCCACTCCCTGCAGTTTTTCATCTCGTTATCTTATTTATTTATTTATTTATTTATTTTATCTTTATTGTTCAGATTATTACAGTTGTTCCTCTTTTTTCCCCTATAGCTCCCCTCCTCCCAATTCCCACCCCAACCTCTGACCTTGCCCCCCCATTGTCCTCATCCATAGGTGTACAATTATTGTCCAGTCTCTTCACGCATCCCCAACACCCTTAACCCCCGAAAATTGTCAGTCCACTCCCTTTCTATGCCT
>PVJC01049827.1:0-11999 GCA_004026665.1 Murina feae
GTGCACACACACACAGAGATAAATACCTGCATACACTCATGGACTTGCACATCTGTGTACACACATGGACTCGCACACCTGCACACCTGTGGACTCACACACCTGTGTACACACACAGACTGCACACCTAAACACACATCTACTCGCACACCTGCACACACGCACACACAGGGATATATACCTGCCTACACACATGGACTTGCACATCTGTGTACACACAGACTCGCACACCTGCACACACACACAGATACATACCTGCATAAACACATGGACTTGCACATCTGTACACACACACAGACTGGCACACCTGCAAGTACCCACACACAGATACCACACACACAGGGACTTGCACACCTGCACACAGATACTTGCACACCTGCACACACTCACATATATACGGGCTCACACACTTAAACACACACACGGACTTGCACATCTGCATGCACACACAGATACTCGCACACCTGCACACACAGATTCACACACCTGCATGCAGGTGGTTCCCTCTCGCAGAGCCATCCTGGCGAGGGCTGTAGATGTAACTCCACCTTTGAATAGCAGAGCAGGGGTTTTTTATGAACAAAGGTGTTCTGCCCAGCTGCACCTTGAGTGTTGGCATCGTTTATAGCAGGGGTCCTCAAACGTTTTAAACAGGGGGCCAGTTCACTGTCCCTCAGACAGTTGGAGGGCCGGACTATAGTTAAAAAAAACTATGAGCAAATTCCTATGCACACTGCACATACCTTATTTTAAGCAGGACAGGCAGCAGCGGCAAAAACACCTGGCATGTGGCCCGCGGGCCGTAGTTGAGGATGCCTGGTTTATAGCATCGTTTTCAGGTCTCCCCGGCGTCCCGCATGCTGTGAGCATGTGGTTTTGTGTTGTTTTCTATCAAGGCTCACATGTGGCATGTGGCTCTTCTGTTCCCTGTCCATGTAAGACTCTTCTCCCCGCCTCCCTAACCCAGGATGCCCAGCACTCTGGAGTCTTCCCTCCCAGCCAGGTCCAGCTCGGGTCCCGTTGTGAGGAATAGTTGGTCTGTGGTGTGGCTCTTGGAGGCTGTTCTCCCGCAGTTCGCCCTGTTCTAGCTCCTGCTGACCATCCGTGCCGGAGTCGTCACTTATTACCATTGTATAGGCAGCGGTTATACATGGCGGTTACACACGCGGATACACATGGCGGTTATGGCGGTTACACACGCGGTTACACACGGCGGTTACACACAGGGTTATACACACGGCGGTTACACATGGCGGTTATGGCGGTTACACACGCGGTTACACACAGGGTTATACACACGGCGGTTACACGTGGCGGTTATGGCGGTTACACACGCGGTTACACACGGCGGTTATTTGCTACACATTTCGTCCCTTCACATGTATTAGCAGATGCTCCCTCTCACGTCCTCCTTTCCTATTTCCAGTGGCATTGGGACTCACGGGTGGTTGTAGCACAGTGTGTTCATTTTTATAATTCATTACTGTTCAGATTACAGTGGAACCTCATTTCTCGAACATTTCCCATCTCGAACAACTCGCTTCTCAGCCTGACAGCCCTTTCCTGCTGACACCTGTGGGGTCAGTCACCTGTCTCTCGGGCGACGAAGGAGAGAAAGTGCAAATATGAGTTGGTTCCCACAGTTAACATCTCAGGAACTTGTGCTGTGAATATTTTTGTGTGTTTTTTGCTGCTGCTTATAATTATCATTAAGTTTTCACTTTTTATTGTATGTTTCCTTTTTATTTACATCCCATGTCCTTTTGTTTTTGAAGTGTTTATTTATAGATTAAACAGTACAATAGACATGCAGTGTGTATAAACAAGTTTAAAATGGGGTCATTTGGGGGTCTGGAACGGATTAATTCCATTTATGCTATTTCTAATGGGAAAAGATGACGTGGTTTGCAAACAGCCTTCCAGAACGGATGAAGTTTGCAAAGCGAGGTTCCAGGGTATCTGGGTTTGAGGGGCGTGCCTTCAGACGGCTCCTGGCTTCTGAATGAACCCAAGGCCTCACATTTTATGGTGCATCTCAGCTCACCCTTGTGCTTGTCGGAGCCAGTTCAGGGTGGCCCATTTATCTGAGGGTCCCTCGTCCTCTCAGAGGGTGGAGGTGTTCAGACACCAAGATCTGAGGGCCCACATGCTCTTTCTGCCTTTCAGTGGACACAACTGGAAACGGTACATTTGCTCATATCTGCCTATGATGTCTATACAAATTATAAACGTAAGACTGTTTCTTTAATTCAGATCCAGCCCAGCACAGCTCTCTCGGACTTCCTGATTCCATGTCAGAGTCCCCTGTGCTCTGTGCTGGGAACCTGGTTTGGAAACAGCAGTCTGGTTTCTGAGGGCACTTTGTAGTGGGGGGGCCTTCCCGGCGTGCTTCTCCCCGCAGCTCGTGTCGGTCACGTTCATGGACCAGCTGGGCAGTACAGTCCTCGCTGGTGGTCAGTGGGACCCGTGACTGGCTGGGGAGGTTGTAGCACCACCCAAACCTGGGAGAGGCGAGAGCAAAACACAATGAACTCGGTGCTTCCTAACTCGTCTCTACATCTCCATCTTCATAGGTTATTAAAAACAACCTGAATCCTGTTTGGAGGCCTTTTAAAATCTCTCTTAACTCCCTGTGCTACGGAGATATGGATAAGACTATTAAGGTAATTTGAAATTATATACACAGACAAGCGCGCCTCTTTTATAAACTTGACTGGGTAATTTGAAAGAAAGAAGGATGGGGCAGAGGCCTGCGGGATCCGTGTTGCTGGCCCTGGGAACACTGCAATGGGTGTTGGTAAGTAAAGAGTTTGAAGAATCAACATGTTTGTCTGATGGTTCACCCAGTGCTGAATCCAACATTGTGATTTTTATTTTACACTTTATTTTTTAAAATAAAATGTCCAATTTAAATGTTTCTTCCTTTTAAAAGGATCCCTTTGCTCTGCGAATAGGAGCCTTAGCTCCCTCTGTGCCGTGGGCGTGTGCTTGCATATAAAAGCAGACGTTCCTCTAGAGCCAGCGCCGCCTCCCACCCTCAGCCCGCGGAGAGTGATGAGTGTGGCTTCCCCCTCTTGTTTCCAGAGCAAAGCGCAGTCACTGAGGACTGGGGGGGGGGGGCGCATAGCTGTCGAGGGTCCGAGAGCAGAGCGGCGGCAAGGAGCCACAGCAGGCATCTAAGAGTTTTTAAACGTTCTTCTTTATAACGACTTATCAAAAATGTATATTATTTTAAAGACATTTTTATACTAGAGACACTTGTTGACATAAGATTCCAGAGAAAAGCCTTTTCTTGTGTCCTGATGCCAGCAAACTGAGATGGGTTCTTGCTGGTCTTTGTAAGGAATGTGGTGAGAGCAGGAGGGGTGGTGGCCTGGAACAGGCATGGGACTGAGAATCAGCCCACAGCCCACGTCTTGGTTCTGCTCTGTAAGCAGTGAAGGGACCTTGGGCAGGTCACCTACCGTCTTCACTTGTATAAGAGAGAAAATAGGGTTACGCTACAAGAAAGGGTTAAGTTAGTGGACATGGAAGCCTTTCCCTGTGAGAGGCAGCACCGATGCTGTTAGGGTTGACAGCCGCTTCATGTCCCAGGTCCATCTGTCTGTCCTGGGGAATTTTAAGGTGAATGCCACTAGGAGTGTGTGCCATCCCAGCAGCAGTGAAAGGCAGGTTAAGTGGGGGAGGGCACAAGCTTTCCTCTTCCCTCAGGGTCTTTCTGCTGGTCTAACACCCAAATAGACACAAGACAAATTAGCAAGAGGAACTGGCCAGACTTAATTATGTACGTACCTACGTAGGGGAGTGCCCCTGCATCCGATGAGAGCCACAGAAGGAGCTGAGGTCTAGAAGACACTGAGCAGGACAGCAAGCTTGAGGCCCCTGGGGGCTTCAGAAGGCATTGCAAGGAGTATGTGGCGAGAGGTGGTTAGTCTGCCCTGCGAAACGGACAGGTACACTCACTTCTGGTGATGACTCTTACCGTGGGTCAGGCTCCTGATTTAAATTCTTCTAGACCAGTGGTTCTCAACCTTCCTCATGCCGCAACCCTTTAATACAGCTCCTCATGTTGTGACCCAACCATAAAATTATTCTCGTTGCTACTTCATAACTGTAATTTTGCTGCTGTTATGAATCGTAATGTAAATACCTGATATGCAGGATGGTCTTAGGCGACCCCTGTGAAAGCGTCGTTTGACCCCCAAAGGCGTCGAGACCCACAGGCTGAGAACCGCTGTTCTAGACAGTTCAGGGCGAGTGGAAGTCTCTCTTGAGCCCCAGGTCTCAGGCGTCTTTAGCTCACAATAATCCACATACTACTGAGGCAAGCCAAGAACAAACTAGTAGAAGAGAAGCTTTAAAAATAACGTTTGAGAGCGTGTAAGACCTTGCTCCCTGGCTTAGAACCTCCGGAAAGCACATACAAACTCGTAGAACTTTTCAGTGTTAGGTCAAATCTAGAGCTTTTGCTTTTCACATTAGAAGTAGTAAGTTGAAGCTTCATTCGATCTGAGAAGCAAGAGAGGCTGTAAAAAACATGCCTAAATCAAAACTACTTAATTGTGTGTAATATGTTAACAATGAAACCATGTTTTTAAACTTCCTGCACACAGTGGCTTATGCTGGGCTGTTTGATTGTGTGTAATAATATGTTAACAATGAAACCATGTTTTTAAACTTCCTGCACACAAGTGGCTTGCGCACAGGGCTCTTTTATTGTAGTAAGTAAACTGATTTTCTGAGCTCACCCTGATGAATGCCTTCCATTCTTAAAAGTTTGTTTTAATGACAGACGTGCTCTGCCGCATCGTCACTCTCTGTGTTTCTCTGTGACATCAGAAAGCCATGCATCTGTGCTTCTCCTGGGGTTTGGCATTGCTTAGAGGTGTGTGAGGAGTCAGCAGAGGGAGGAGCTGGCGGCAGCAGCTTCTCTGCCGCAGTGTGGATGTGCAGTGTGGTCCCTCCAGCATGGATTATCTTTTCCATAACATCCAGCGAATGGAAAATGACCATGCATGCTGCCCTGCCTCACCCGGGAATGCCTAGTGGATGTGCTGTGGTGTGGTGTGTGTTCTCACGTGCACACACGTGTGCCCTCACATACATGTGTATGTTTACATGTGCCCTCACATGTATCCATGTGCAGAGGTGTGTGTGTGCATGTTTCAGTTCCACAAACACCACTGATACTGTTGTTTAAAATGGATTGTAGTCCTAGGTTTTGAATTCTTGAGAAATTAAATGACACAGACATTATATCATGTTTCCCAAAACTGTATCTGAACCTATGCCAGCGTTATACATGTCAGCATTATAAATGTCATGTTTTTCTTTGGCACCAAACATTTGCCTTCAATGGGGCCATGTCGTGAGTTACCAGAAGTTACAGTTGGAAACTGTTTTTACATTCCCTGAAGTTTCAAGCAGGCTAACCATTCACTCTTCATAAGCTCTATTTAAGTATCAGAGCATTATCAAAGACATTATCAAAGCCTGATTTTGCCTTAGGTATAAATTGTAGTTTCCTGAGTCCAAATCTAAGATGTCAAGTTCTATTGTCCGTAATCAAAACCACACGAACTATTTAAATGAAATTACCAAATTGTTAAGATTGTTTTTAACTTCATGTTAATTTTAGTCCAACTAGAAAGCAATTGTTAAGATCATTCATTTCCTTCCCCCTGACACTTGAGAGTCCAACAGAGGGCTTGGGGTTTAAACTGTGCGTCCGCGAGCAAAGAGCTCCCCCAAGTGGATACTCCTGACAGTCCCTCGGAATTGTGGTTCTGGACCTTGTTTGTGTTTTTTAATTGATGGACGTTTCGTCTTCCTGGGTGAAATGGGAATAAAGTAAGGAAGGTAAGACTTCCTGTTACCATTGCGCCTGACTCACTCCTGGAGCCGAGAAGAAACACTCCCTCTGTGGGTGAGACGCTAGTTCACGCGGCAGCACTGCGGGCACCTTGCTCGTGTGATGGGCCGCGGGGGTGGCAGCAGGTGGCACGGCGGCCTGGGCCTCAGTCACGGCTCCCTTCACTGTTCAGCGCCACACACAATGGATGTCGTTGTCTTCCAAAGCTGACATCATCGTTGTCCAAAGCCGTTTCACCCTCTGCCTGCTCACCAGCCTGGGGTCCACTGGGTGCAGCACACGAGTGTTTACAGAACGAGATGCTGCTTTGCAGTGACCAACCTGGAGAAGACAGCGCTTCGTCAGGGGCCCCTCTGCTGCTGACAGCTCACCCCTCAGTCTCGCAGCAAGTGGCCAGGCGCTCCTGTGACTCTGTCCTCCACTCCTCCGTCCTGGCACCGAGCTGTGCGGACCAGCTCAGCTCTGCCCTCAACTTGGAGACAGCAAGCACGGAGCAAGCCGACCTGAGCCGGACCTCGCCTGTCCTGCATGGCAGCAGGGCCCTCACGGGGTCCAGTGCTTCCCCCCGAAGGCTCCTCCTCGTAGGAGCTGTAGTCCTTACAGCGCTGCGCACTGGCTTCGTGTCTGACGCTGGTGCAAGCCTTGCCCCGGTGGCAGGGGGCTTGCCGTGTCCATAACTGAATCATCTGAATCATCGCACAGACACCAGCCCTCCTTCCTCCTGAGAGCCTCCAGCCACCACTGTGGTTACAGCTGAAGTGGACGAGGCGCCAGCAGGGACCGGTGGGGAGCGGAAGCTGCTCAGTGGCGGTTGAGTGGTCTGTGTTCACTTATCTGCCTGGGCTCTGGCCAGGAGCCGTCTGCGGGTGGCAAGGGTTTGGAGGGGCCTGCCTGTTGGGAGCTGCCCCTGAGCAGTGCACTTACTCGAATGCACGGGCACTTCCGGGTCAGCCCACTTGCAGTAGCCCCGGGTCCCAGTCCGCCGGCCTGACCTCTGTCTGCTGATTCTAGGTGGAGTGCTACGACTACGACAGCGACGGCTCCCACGACCTCATCGGGACGTTCCAGGCCACCATGACGCAGCTGAAGGAGGCCTCCCGCAGCTCCCCTGTGAGTCTCTTTCTTGTCCGGGGTCGCTCTTGGCACAGCACACAGACCAGGTCCACTCTGGGCTACGGGTGCTTGGTGACAGGGTGGTGAGTAAGGATGACCTGGGATCCAGGCTTGCAGTGTGAGTTTACACGGACACTCAGCAGCTTGGTCTTCTTGGTTACAGACAGCATCCACGGTTTGCTGGAAACCCTTTGTTTGGAGTGTGTGGCATGTCCTCGATCGCGGTAATTAGTGCCCGCAGCAGGGCAGACGCCTGGTTGAACTGTGCGCTCTTAGCGCCCCCTCTGCCCTTCCTGGTAGCCTCACCAGGGAGGGGTGAAGCGTGGTGATGGAATCGTAGCTAATGAATACATGAAACCGATGGCCGTTAGGTTTAACTAGGTGGGTGTAAACGAGAGGGGCTGGAGTCTCCGGGGCCCTGCGGGCCCGGTGTGCCCTGCTCCTGGTCACAGCCCCTCCTCGCAGCCGATGGAGGCTCTGTGGGTTTAGATGCAAACGCTGACTTAGCGTTGAGCTGACACTTTGGATTAAAGCAGCAGCAGAATTCAGTGGCAAAGGCAGATACTCTATGTCAAGACTGTTTTCTGAGGCAGAGCTAACGGAAGACAGGAGGAACCTGACCTCTGGGAACACGCCGCCAGCTCAGCGGCAGGGCTGGGGTGGTTCGTGGTTCTGCTCTGTGTCCAGAGCAGTGAATGGCCTTCTAGGAGATGGTGGGTGGCAGTGACCTGGGCGCCCTGCGCGCCTCCTGCCTTTTCTCTGAGCCCTGGCTGGTGATGGGCCAGGCTTGCTCAGTCCTGCTCGTCAGGGCAGGGCCGTCTTGTCGTCTGCTCTTGGTGGCTGGCGGCACAAGGACGCGAGGGGTGCGGCCTTTGCCGTGAGAGCTGGTGTAGAGCCTCCTGCATGTGAAATGCTCAGGGATGAGTGTTCACGATGGTGATGGCGACTCGGGCAGGACCCGGAGCCTCAGAGGGCAGCAGGACTTTCTTGCTTCATTTGTCAACTGTACCTTTTCACGCTTGGTTCTTAGAAAAGCAGTAACGACTGGTGGGCACAGAGTCGCTTTCAAGGACCAGAGAGCTGGCTCGTCCGATGCATCGAGTCCCTGTGCTGCAGCGTTAGGAGCAGCAGTGAGAGTCAAGGTGTCACTCAGAGGTCGTTCCTCCTTTGCTGTGAAAAAAAGAATGCGTGAAGCGAGTGAGAGCTTATATACTACGAAGCGTGTAGGGCAGTTCTTTGTGGCTACAGATCGGAGAGGGCGGTGCCGAGACGGGCGCGGAGGAGGAGGCAGGGCCCTGAGGCGCGTTGGGCCGGTTCTGATGCGTTCCCAGTGGAAGGGGAGCTGTATTTCACACAGGAGTGGGCCTCACCTCTGTGTTCTGATGGTAGGCTTTTTCTTCTTTTTTAAGCAGCACATTTTCTCTGAGGGTAAAGACTGGGAGTTATATTTACTTCTTTTGTTGTAAAGAACGTTGCTTAGAAAATTGCCAGGAAATTGATACGTAGGAGCTACTTTAAAAGGTGCACTTCGGGAGCGTGTTTGGCAACGTCGGTGATGACGGTTTGAGTTACCTAGTTATTCTGTCCTCGCCTCAGAGAGGTGCTGGCAGTAGTCCTCCGTCAGCGATGGTTTGATTCCAGGAGGAAGTCATCATTATGGTCCACTGGCCTTTCTGATGCACTGGTGACACACACTGTCCCCCCACAGGTGGAGTTTGAGTGCATCAACGAGAAGAAGAGACAGAAGAAGAAAGGCTATAAGAACTCCGGCGTCGTCAGCGTGAAGCAGTGTGAGGTTCGTGACCTGACCGCCTCTCGGGCAGTGCTCACACGCCACTCCCTGTTGGTGTGGGGGTCACACGTGCATGGGAGAGCTGAGATCCCTAGTTCCCTGTTGCTGTGGGGGTCACATGCGTGCAAGGGGACAGCTGGAATCCCAGTTCCCTGTTGGTGTGGGGGTCACACGCATGCACGGGGACAGCTGGAATCCCAGTTCCCTGTTGGTGTGGGGGTCACACGTGTGCATGGGGACAGCTGAAATCCCCAGTTCCCTGTTGGTGTGGGGGTCACACGCATGCATGGGGACAGCTGGAATCCCCAGATCCCTGTCACATGAGCGTGTGGGCTCTTTAGGGAAGAGGACAGAGTAGGAAAGAGCAAAGTCTTTCAAGTGACTTTGCTCCAGGGTTCGGCAGCATGTCTGCAGAGCTCCAGGAAGTGGGTTCTTGTGTCCTTAGGAAGTGGGGGGCCCGAGGCATCCCCCTGCGTTGGGGGTGGGATGTTGTGAGTGGAGGTAAATCCGAGAGATTTCTTAGAACAAACAGGTGCGCTTTTTAAAAATCTTGATTATTGTGCCTATTAAAGCTCTCACCATACTCGATTCATTAGTTTCTTAAAACGTGAAGTGAGGGTATTTCAACATTGGCCGTTATTATTCTAATCTGAACATGGCTGGAATCACCTCCAAGTAAACTCCCAGAAGCAGACACAGGTGGTGCCATGTGTCCCTGTGTCTGTTCGGCCGCGAGGTGTTAGTGCGTCTACGGGGAGCTCGGCAAGTCTGAGCGGCCTGCTGCCTCTGCTTTCAGATCATGGTGGAGTGCACCTTCCTGGACTACATCATGGGCGGATGCCAGCTGAACTTCACCGTGAGTAACCGGGAGCCCCACTTCCCCTTGGCAGTGCCTTGCTCCCCTGCAGAGCTGATGCGGTGAAGTGCATGCCTGTGTGGTATGACCCAGTGCTCTGGGTGTGCAGAGCTGTCCTGTCAGTAGATCTGTTCCTTCTCCCAGAGAGTAGATGGGTCCAAAGCTGGTTACCCCATAGCAACTCCAGCAGTAGGCAGAATCAGACAAGCCAGCGCAGAAAGCAACACCTGTATCTACAGTCACGGAGCAGACCTGGTACAGTCCCAGAGCAGTCCCAGTGTAGCCCCGGGTTGGCCCCGGTGCGGCCCTGGTGTAGCCCTGGTGCAGTCCCGGTGCAGCCCCAGTGCAGTCCTTGTGTAGCCCTGGTGCAGTCCCGGTGTAGCCCTGGTGTAGTCCTTGTGTAGCCCTGATGTAGTCCTGGTGTAGTGTAAGCATGTCAAACTCGCGGCCAGTGGGCTGCATGCCACGTTTGACATGTTTGGCAATGATTCATGTTTAAGCATCTGGCAGGCAGAGCACAGGCTGTCTGGGCTGGGGCTCGGGTGACTGGTGGGGCACTCTGTGGTCCCGGGTGTTTGGGAGGACTCGGGGGCGGGCTGGCTGCGGGTGAGGACTCAGGGGCATGCTGCAGGCGAGGACCCGTCTTCTGCTGCTCTCCTTGCACTTGTGGACACCCTGCTTCTCGAGTAAAGGCTGTGATTGTCACCTGCAGGTGGGGGTGGACTTCACTGGCTCCAATGGGGACCCGCGGTCCCCCGACTCCCTTCATTACATCAGCCCCAACGGTGTGAACGAGTACCTGACCGCCATCTGGTCCGTGGGGGTGGTCGTTCAAGACTACGATGCGTGAGTATCGCCTGTGTCCTCACCCCGGGAGGCGTGTCTGTCTCCTGCATGTTCTCTGATCCTGTAGGACAGGCTGCTGAAATGTCTCATCTGACCTTGTCTTTCTCCTTGGGGCAGTCTCAGTGTTGACGGACCTCTGACCCTGCTCTGCAGGTGCTTGTTGAGAGCCACCGGCTGTGGCGGCCCCAGTTTCCAGGGGTGACTCAGAAAGGCATTGGCAGGGCTGAAGCCCAGGCGGCACAGCCTCAAACACGCAGACACTGGTTCTAGCACGGCTGTTTCCTGGGAGCCATCAAGTCTTAACGTGACTTTGAACAAGTGTCCAGGGATAACGTGACCCAATTGCCATAAAAGAGTTTGAACAAATTCTCAATGGGTGGATTTAAATAGGTCCTTCTGGAGGTTTGCTAAGCAACGGGAAAAACGTGCATTCGTTGTTGGGTTAGGGCCAGTACAACCTGTTCCTTTACAATATGGCTCTCACTTGCTGATGGAGCTTTTATTAACCTTGTCATGGCGGGTAAGGAGTAGCTCTTTCAGGCAAATGCAAGCAAACCGGAAGCAAAGGTGGCTACGCAGAACCGTAACACAGTAAAAAACTCCTCCTCGGCCTCTCCTTACATAATCCAAGTGGACTGTAACCGGACTGTGAAAACAGTGTCAAAGTCAGTCTCCACTGAAAACAGCTGGAAGGAAACTGACCCCATCAGTCCCCAGTCCTAACGGGCGTACGGAGTGGGACCTTAGCAGGGCGGCCTCAGGCAGTAAGGAAGGGGCCCAGGGAGGACCTCCTGTGGGATGAGGAGTCCTAGGCGGTTCTTGGGTCGGAGCGGAGACTGCGTCCCGTCAGAGGTGAGGGGTCTGAGCCTGTGCGGGGACACGGTCGCAGGCAGGGGAATTTCTGGTTTACCTGCTTTTGTTTTCCAACCAGAATTGCATGTAAATGAGCTAGCTTTGCCACACAATAGAACTAAAGAACAGGAAGGGGAAATAAAGACATTGTAGTAATAGTGGGTCCAGCTGTGCAGTGTGGGCGCTAAGGCACTTTGTACAGGATGTTCATCTGACGGGGCCTCGCGGGACGGAGGGGCTGTAGTCCGGCCGAGGCCTGGCTGTCCCTGTGGCTGGCCCTCTGGGTGAGCTCTGCACTGAGCAGAGGCAGGCGTGCTCCTTCCCCTGACACAGCCACTCGGGAAGTCCTGGCAAAGCCACGCTGTTCCTGAGCTAAAGAAGGGGTAGTTCTCTGTGAGTTCAGCAGGCAGAGCTTGGCCAGTACTGACCCCCATGGAGGAGAAACAGTGTTAGGACATGAGTAATGCAACCAAGATGATAGGCACAAATTCAGAAAAAATCATTAAAAATTACATGGTGACTCTGAACCTGGTGTTACCGTGGACCATCTGCATTGAAGGTGCCTTTTTAGGGAGCGTTAACTCATCAGAGTTGGCCCAGAGCACAGGGCGGAACAGGCAGCACGCCTCACAGAGGCCACTCTCGGCCCCTCCGACGGCCCTCCAGCC
>PVJC01049828.1:0-12021 GCA_004026665.1 Murina feae
CCCCGAGTGTGTTCCTTGTGGATCTGTTTTGTTTAGGTTAGTCCCTCTCTGGCCACTGGGTGAGGCTGGCTCCTGTATCTTTAAGGAGGTGTTGCTGCAGAAGCCTCTGATGCACTTGGGAGGGGCGGGGCCTCGGGGAGTTCGCCGGGCAGGACGGAGCAAATAGCTATGGCACTTCTCAGCCCTGTGCTGAGAGACACCAAGTCTCTGTGTCCCACGGTAATTGCTGCAAGCAATGCTGAGAGAAACCCGCTTTGGGTTTCCACTCGGTGCCAGTCAGTCCCCCTTCTCTGGGTGTCTGTGGGACCTCAGAAACTCACCTGGAACTGGAGTTCAGAGCCGCTGGGAGCTTGTGGCTCTCTTCGTTTTGGAAAAGAACCGCGACCTCCGGTACCAGCCCTTCCCCGAGCCCGTGCGCGCGCCTCCGTACCTCTGTACTTTGCTTCTGCCACTCCTCTGAGTCTCAGACTCTTCTCTAGTTGTAGGATTTTCACTCAGCCAGCCGTCCTGTGGGTGCGAGTGGTGTCCGTGTGTTCTTTTCATGGTTTTTCTGAAATAGTTGTTCACAGCTGCATATACGGTGTCTACCCTATGCTGCCATCTTGTTTTCCATTTTATTTTCCTTTACACAACACTACAACCCACGAAATCTGTATCCTTCAGCCTCACACGTGCATTCAACTGGCATGATCATCTCAGCAGCTCTGATCAAGGAAGTTAGCTTGAGGAGGTCTGGGGCTTCTCCCACCAGCAGCCCTTTCTGGGTTAAGGCCAACTCCTGCAGGCTCACCCATTTCTGCTGGCACGAGGATCTCCCACCTTGGTTTGTAATGTAAGGCTGCCTTCTATTTTCTTAACTTAGTAATCACAATAACTCAGTATCTCATGACTGAGTTGCTTTTGGAAAGTACCGAAGAATTATTATTATTTTTACATATTCCTCAATTTGGGTTACACAGATGCTTTCTTCTGATCGCATTGAGTTCATACATTTTTATCAAAAATGACCACAAAAAATAGTATAATGCCTTTTACCATACATCATCTCAAAGGATACATGCTGTCTATGTATATTACTAATGATGTTCACAGCTAGGTACAATATGGGATAATGGAACAGTAAAAGGACATTAGTGGAAAAACTGGTGAAACTTGAATAAGGTTTGTAATTAAGTCAATATTGCTTTATTAATGTTAATTTTCTTTTTTTAACTGTACTATGATGTAAAGCAGGTTAAGGGATATACAGGATCTTCTTGTAGTATTTCTGCAATTTTTCTGTAGTACTAAAATTTTTCAAAAAAAATTTAAATGCAAAGTGTTAACAAGATGTTCAAGAAAAATGATATCCGTCCGTAGATGAGTGGATAAGAAAAGCTGTGGTACATTTACACAATGGAACACTATGTGGATGTTAAAAAGGAGGATCTCTTACCCTTTGCAACAGCATGGATGGACCTGGGGAGCATTATGCTAAGTGAAATAAGCCAGTCAGAGAAAGACAAATATCACATGATCTCACTTAAATGTGGAATCTAATGAACAAAATAAACTGACAAAGTAAGTCCGGAGGTATGGATGCATGGAACAGAGTAACACATCTCAGTGGTGGGGGGGGGGAGGCATCAGTAGGAACAGACAGGAAAAGATTAACCAAAGAACATATATGCATATATGCATAACCCATGGACACAGACGGTGGCATGGAAAGGCCTCCAGTGGGGTGAGGGCTGGGTGGGATGCTAAAAGAGAGAAAATGTGAAATAACCGCACAACTGTGAGCAACAAATTGTTAAAAATTAATTTTAAAAAAAGAGATGACAAAAGGGCCTGGTAATCTATCAATGAATAATAAATTCCTATCTAACCAAGTGTTGGTTGAAATTGCTTAATCTACACACTTGGCATATTCTCCAGTAAAAGAGATAAAACCTGACCACATAGAATATAGGAATACAAAAATTGTTATCTTTAGGTAAGATGCTTTAAACATAGTTTGATAGATAACTAAATATGTTTGTTTACATCTCATCCAAAAGTAAACATGGATTACAGTAGGACTTTTCTTTGTCAGGTTTACAAATATTCTCTGAGATTACTTGTTGAGAGTTCAGTGCTCTAACAGTTTCGAAGTCTTACATATATGGCTGTACTCCAAATGCTAAAAAAATAATTCTAAACATTTCATCTCCCTGTTTCAAAATCTTAGAGTTTCTTTTTTGTAATATAACTATGGATCAATTCAATTGCATCTAAAATCAGAAGAGGTTCAGGGAACTAGTGTAACATTAAATAACTTTTTTAAAAGGCAGCTGGAGTTTATTAAATTGAAAGATTCCAAAGGCTTGCCTCAGAATGTTTTTAAAGATTTGCATTTGAAAATAACTTAGGAAAAAATGAATATTATTTGTTTCAAAATGTGTTGCTATTGATATTAAAACAAACGTTAAAAATAGACAAAGAATCTTGTTTACCATTTGTGGATTGTTTGTGGTTTTTAAAAAAAATCTTGGTACTGTTACTAACTTTGTGTTACTGCTTTTTATATGAACTGTTTGAATCAAAGCAGCTGTTTTTACTGGGACAATATGCCAATTTTGCTAGAGATTTTGAGGACATGCTTTAAATGGCAAATCCATCCAAGAAGTTGTAGCAGGGCTAACCAGGCTAAATTAAATAGATCCTGCATCCCCTGCAGCTTTAATAAATTCCAATTAAGGGTAAATAGCATCAGTATTTGTGTATCTGAAATATAGTCCTATCCAAGTGGGTGAGCATGATTGAAAAGTCCAGTCCAGGGTTTCTTTCTGAAGTCTCTTTTTTTTCACATGGGCATACTTGATTTCTCTCATTTTTTTTTCAATCAACACTTAAAAAAACATTTTTCAAGTTTTAAAGAACATATCATCTTGTTATCTCTATAATTGTCTTTTTAAATCCATTTTTATTGGATTACTTATGGCCCTCAGCATTCATTAATTCAGTCAAAAACTTTTTATTGAGCCCAGTGGGAGTAGCTCAGTTGGTTGACTGTTATCCTGTGTACTGAAGGGCTGCTGGTTCAATTCCTGGTAGGGACACATACCTGGGTTGCTAGAGTAGCACATATGAAAGGCACCCGATAGATGTTTCTCACATCGATGTTTCTCTCTCTCTCTCTCTCTCTCTCTCTCTCTCTCTCTCTCTCTCTCTCTCTCAGCATGTCCTCAGGTGAGAATTTAAAAAAAAAATATTTGAGCATCAATTATGTTCAGCTTCCTAGAGGGATTCTTTCTAAAATGAAAAATTGTCCATGTATCTTTATATTGTTCAATAAGTCTCTAATTTTCCAAAGAAAGCCTCAGCTCTAATATAGCAAGGAAGGTACTTCATGGCGAGGTGTTGCTATAACCAGTAAACCTTCTCCTCCGACCCCCAACATTGCTATGGTTCAAAAAATATCAGATATACCTGTGGTCTCTTTAACTCATCATGCTTTTGCACATGACCATCCACAATATAAAATTCTTCCTCAAAAAAATCAAGCTTTTTGCACATTCTTCAAAAGTGAGCTGAAGGGCCACCTTCTCTGGGCCACCTTCTATGAGATAAAGTAATGACTGAACTTCTAATTCTGTGTCTGATCCATTCTGGATTTGCTCTGAGGTATTCTGGAATCCTCATTCAATCCTTGTTCCTTGTACCTATCTTAATAGCACAAATGCCTGCACCAAGAAGAGGAAAATCACGAAGAGATAGAATACTCATCTCAAACTAGGATTTTTAAGGACTATATAAGAAATGCTTCTAGAAAATTGCTAACTAAGAACTTAGAATAATTCTTGAGCGTTCAGTCAGTGTAGGGTGAGACCCCCACTGAAGAATCCTCTTCCATTTTTTTAATGGTGGGTTTCAACGCTGAGTTTCTCCCATTATCAAGACCGCAGGCTCCCTCAGACCTGTATCAGAGTTGGCCCGTGGTTATTCTCATGAGCAATCAGTCCTTGGCAGGGAAGGTCAGACACCCTCTAGTGAGCTGAGTGTATTGCTTTCAAGTAAGTTTCATTATCTTCTCTCTCAAATTTATTCTTCTACAAAGGTTCTTCAAAAAAAAAATGGTAGCAACTCCCTCTCCTCCACCCAAAGTTAGCTTGACATACAACTCTCAGCAGCTCCCAGGAAGCCCATTATGCATCAGGAAGTGATAACTCCCAGCAGCATTCTAACCTAGATAGTTGTTAACATTGATTTGTTGCTGTTTACACAGTAGTGGGGCCCCAAGTACACTTGTGTTTTAATTAACATATATTTTCTATCTTTGCTATTAATCTCTAAATATCTTGAAGGTAATATTATATTTGAACCATCAATTTATCTCTATAGCAACTTGCACTATGTTTTACAAATAGAGGTAAATAAATATGGGTTAAGTTACCCATAGAATGAAATAAAATTCATATTTATGGCTTTAGAGAATAGAGTACCATGTGACTTCCTGTAAATTCTTTCTATAGTAAAAGTTTACTCCATGTCGGTTTTATCATTCTATCAACTTTGAGCAAAATGTTAGTTTTTTTACTTGATCATAACCACAAACAATAATAGACTAATGAAAAAAATAGAACAAACAATATGAATCAGTTTTCTTACATTTAAAAAAGTTTCAGCATTTACAATTATTTTCATTTCAGTAACTTTGTATAAACATAGTGATGGAATATATTTTGAGACATTTTCAGAGTGAAGGTGGGCTTTCTCATGTTGATGGAAAGCACTCTACAAAATTAACCTCTATGCCTTTTATATTTGACTAAGAGTCCGGTGCACAATATATTGTGCACTTGGTGGGGGGGGGGGTCCCTCAGGCTGGCCTGTACCCTCTCACAGTCTGGGACTCCTGGAGGATGTCCACCTGCTGGCATGCCTGGCCAGCCTGTGTGAGGGGCTGATGGCAGTTTGCAGGCTTGCCAAGCCCGCCCTGCCTGCCTGCCCACCCAACACACCCCTCGGCCTGCCACCCACCCAGTGCACCCTGCCCATGCCCCGCCCCCCCCTGCCTCCACCACACCCACCTCCATGGCTGCCGGCCTCCATCTTGGCTGAGTTAATTTGCAAACAGCCCCTCTGATTGGCTGGTGGGCGTAGCTTAGGCATCCTGGAGAAATGGTCAATTTCAATATTACTCTTTTACTAAAGTAGACTAGAGGCCCGGTGCACAGATATATGCATCGGTGGGGTCCCTCAGCCTGACCTATATCCTCTTGCAATTTGGGACCCCTCAGGGGATATCAGATAGCCAGTTTTGGCCCAATCCCCACAGACAGGATCCAGACAGGAGGGAGCCTGATCCTGTGCATTGAGCGTGTGTCCCCTGGTGGTCAGTGCACCTCATAGCCACTAGTTGACTGGTTGTTCGGTCTTTTGGTGGTTCAGTCACTTAGGCTTTTATATATATATAGACTAGGGGCCTGGTGCACAAAAATTTGTGCACTCGGGAGGTCTATCAGCCCGACCTGTGCCCTCTTGCAGTCTGGGACCCCTCTGGGGATGTCCACCTGCTGGTGTGCCTGGTAAGCCTGGGTGAGGGGCTGATGGCTGTTTTCAGGCTGGCCAAGCCCCCCAGTGTGGATACTCACCCCATTGGGATGTGGCCAGCCTGGGTGATGGGCTGAGGGTCATCTTCAGGCTGCCCACAGTCCCTTCAGGTTTTGGGTCCCTACTGGGGTACCTGGCCAGCCTGGGTGAGGGACTGATGGTTGTTTACAGGCTGGCCAAGCCCCCCAGTGGCGACCCTCACCCTATTGGGGTGTGGCCAGCATGGGTGAGGGTCTGATGGCTGTTTTCAGACTTTTAGGCTTCCCACAGCTCCCATTGACCCAATGTCCCAGCAAGGCTGGCTGGACGCAGGTTTCTGCAGTTTGTTTATCTTCTATAATTGATACACTATTCCTTTAAGCTGGGGCCTAGTAACAAAATCTCCTCTCTGCTTCAGCTCTGGCTTCTATAATGAAACAATGTTTAATTAGAAGTCAGGCCCGGCCTGCTGTTTGCTTCAGCTCCTAGGATTGAGACATTTGTTGCAAATATTATGTTCCCTAGAGCAGAGAGAAGCCCAGGCAACCCGCAAACAGTTTCACTCCTGCTGCAATGGAAACTGCTTGTTTACTCAGGTCCCTGAGTGCTGGCTGGCCTCCATGTTGGCTGGGTTAATTTGCATACAGTAGCTCTGATTGGCTGGTGGGCATGCCTTAGGCATCCAAAGAAATGGTTAGTTTTAATATTACGCTTTTATTAGTTAGGATAAGTTTATTCAAAGTAATAATTTCACTTGGTATGTGGGAAACCATTGTTTCTTATTGTGTAGGAATATATAGAATATTTGTCATTTACTAACATTTTTAAAACTATAATTAGCATTCTAAACCAAATAACACAGACCTCCAGAATTAATAGGAGTAATAAAAAATGATTACACAGGAGGAAACAACTGCTTTTCCTGAACCAAAGATATTTGAAACCCTACAAGTATTCACTAAAGGTTCTGTTTGCTTTCAAAAAATGATATTGAAGTTTAACTGAGATGTTAAAAACAAATCAGGTCCTACTTTCTAGCATTCCATGGAAAACTTTGACTTTTAAAGTTCCCTTTTACTTATAATCAAGTATAATTAAATGTTATTATTTTTCAGATTATAAAGTCCATTCCTTTAGCTTAGCCACTTTCAATCTGGAGAAAGCACTGTACTATATACCCACAAATACAAATTCTCAGCCTATTTCTGTGTTATTCTGTGAATTTATCTTTTAATTTTTCCATGTTTATCTAATATGCATATGATTGTATGTGTCTGGCATGTAATGAAAGCTTAGCTAATGTTTGTTGAATGAATTAATTAATGCTTAGCAGGACTTTGGTCACGATCTCTTCATCTCTAAAATCAAATATAGAGCTATCCAACTTTCCTTCTAACTCAATGATTCTAATCCTATTTAGTAAATACAAATATAAATATCAAGGTATTTCAGAGTATAGCAAAGTAGGCTACTTTGTGTTATTACTTAAGGTGTACATTCACCTTTCATCAGTGGTTTCATCTTTGGATAAATGAAGGTATATAAGACTTGCATTTTCTATATTTTTAACAACAAAAGCATTTTCTATGCAAACTACTTTTCCATAAGTGTCAGGTTGGAAAAAGGTTGAACAGCAAGCAAAATCACAGTCTTTATATTTATGCTGCCTCATAGATTGAATTTATTATTTTAAAGTATATTTCACTGCTTGGTCTTTCTCCTTTGTTACAGTTCTCCTAACTTGGTCCCTTCCCAATAGTACACAGGTTTCTAAATTACATCACCATTTAAAAATCATAGTCACTGGCTTTCCACACTTAGGAACACTCTGTTCTATAATACCTCTTTTACAACAATATCTGGTAAGGTTCAAGAAGTTCTTCTTGTGGCTTGAGGAAATAAATCAGTGGACTAGTGTTCATGTAAACTAAGACCACGATTACAGAGATGATCCTTAAAAGAAGAACTTTTTGATTTTCTTCTTAACTCTTGACCAGCTGTTGATCCCACTGAGAACACGCACATGCCCACAGCCTCCATTTCCCCTCCTTCTCTTTGTCTCAGATGCGTGTGCTCAGTGAACCTGAGATTTAAATTGTCAAGTTGAGCTGGAAACAGCATGAGAAAAACTTCTTTTTTTCTTTTCTTACTGAGGTAGATGTTTAATAGCCTACTAGGAAAATATCAGGATAATGTAACCTATTGGTTACATACAGACTCTATAAATATAGTTAGATGGGCCTAAATGCAAATCTTCCTCCTCTGCTGCCTGGTGATCTTGAGCCTGGGCTCTACTATCTTTAACTCTTAATATAGTTTTTTTTTTTTAATCTCTAAGATTAAGTCAGTTATAATATATACTAGTGCATGTTTATGATTTTTTTATGAATTCAGTGAATCAATATATTTAAAGCATTTGGAACACTATCTGACAAATCAAAACACTCAATAAGTTAACCATTATTAATATAGTTGTCATTGTTTTGAAATAATATCTTTTAAATAATCTTTACCAGACACAATACCAATAAATTTTTCTATTCAACATTGCCCAGTATTGAATTTTAAATATTTATTCTTCAGTGTATAGTCTGAGAATATTATAGTATAATAGTAGCATGTAAAAAAAATCAATAAAGTGTTCTTCCTTAGGAAATGTCCAGAAATATTTTATTGGTATTATGCTCTGATAAATATTAAAGGATAACCCAAAGAATATTTAAAATTCAATGATCGAAAATGCTCAACAAGGAAGTGTATTGTTATTGTTGGTACTGGTATGTTGGAAAACAAAAATTTAAACATTCAAGAGGCTCAGCAAATCCCAAGCAGAATAAATACAAGGAAAATGACATTTAGGCAATCCCACTCAACTGCTAAAAATCAAAGATAAAGAGAAAATTTTGAAAAGATCCAGATAGAAACAAAACATTAGAAAGAGGAAGTCCTGAAGCCAGTGGAACACCATCTTTAGAATAAAAACATATCTCAAGAATAAAGACAAAAAATATAGACATTTTTATATAAAACAAAAGTGAAAATTTGTTACCATGAGCTCTGAACATGAAATTCTAAAGGAAGTTTTCAGATTGAACAAAAAGGATACAGATGGAAACTAGCTCTCAGGAAAAAAACAAAGAACACAAAAATGTTTTTTAAAAGCCCACAATAATGTGATATTTTTTTAAAGTTATACAACCAGATTCAAAATAAAAATGTTTTATTTTCCCCCTTTACTGCTTTCAACGATGTTTTGAAAACTACCTATCCTATTGACTCTAAAATGTCTCAACTAACCACCATGATTCTTCAGTCTCTTTAGCAGTTAAAAAGTTCTATGTACTTGATTTTTAAAAATCATTATTATTAATTTTAGAGAGAAAGGAAGAGGGAGAGAGAGAGAGAGAGAGAGAGAGAGAGAGATTTATGCAAGAAACAATGACTGGTTGCCTCCCACACAAGCCCCATCTGGGGACTGAACTTCCAACCTGGGTATGAGTGGGAATGAAGCCCACAACACTTAAGTGCATGGAAAGATACGCCAATCAACTGTGCCATACCATCCATGGTGAGCTACTTGACTTTTTAATTTTATATCTAATCAATGCTTACTCTTCCTCTTTCATTCTTGCCATTTAAATTTTAGCTGACAATTAGAAATGGGTCTGTCTGTATATGGCCTCTTCTATCACACTTCTTTCTCTTCTCTGTATCCCTTTCTCTGATGTGGTAGGATGAAAATTAAATAAAGCCATCAAATACATTTTTATTAGCAAGTGCTATCATGGTCCTTTTTAGGTTCCCCATGATTCAGGTATGCAACCTCTGGGCATATCACAGTGTCTCTGTCATAGGTATCCAGAATCTAATCATGTCTTGTGACCTGTGTCATAGGTATTCAGAACTTGATCATGACTTGGGGCCTGTGTCTTAGGGCATGAGTTGGTTCTCTAATGGGCTCTTGGGAAAACTCCATTTTTGACAGTAGCAATACTTCCTCAGCTACCTTTTCTAGTCCCTCTGGAGAACCCTCTTTGCCCAGGTTTGTATAATATAGACCTGCTCAAGACTGGGCTTACCTGGTGTGTTTAAAATTGTCTTCTTTCTTATATATCTACTTAAGTTACAGAAAATCTCTCAAAATTTGTGGAATTGCAGATTATTTCACTGTGGCCTTCATTCTCTATCTAGCCATTTATTCTTATCCCCTACCTCACTCTCTTCTCAAAAGGACAGAAGTATTGAGAACCAGCGTGGTTCAGGGTTCCTGTTCAGGGTTCGAGTTCTGAAGGAGGCCGCACACAAGTGAAGAGAGAGAGACTAGAAGAGAATCAATTTGGAAACTGGGGGACCAGGTGTGGAATATTTCCTCTACCAGGGTAGATTGCCCCCTGATGCCTGAGTCTCACCAGCCTTCTATTGAATCTCTGAGAAAACAACCATATCCTTAGGCAGGAAATTCCAAGGAAGAATTTTACATGTAATTAACAGGTGGAGATTTGCTGTAATTAACAATGTTTCAACTTAAACAATGGGTGCATAGCTCTGACCTTTTAGAGCAACCAAAGTAGGTTAAAAACAATCAGTTTCCAGAATCAAAATAATCAGTTTCCAGCACAGAAGGCTGGTCAAAACATCTTTTCTAAGCAGGTGAACAACCAAGTATGAGATGTCAGGCTATCCTTTTAAGCTTTCTTACTTGGCTGTAAAGAGAGGGCAAAAACATGTCCCCGTCATACTACATCACAGGAAGAGGGAGACAAGCCATAGGTCTAAGCCAATAACACACCACTGTCATTTATATTCTTGAGAGTCTCCTCTTATTAAAAAAAATACTAGAACAAAATTAATGGGAAATGTTTTGGAAAGCAGAATAATTTTAACTGTTTCTGTTTAAATCCTAGGGAGTTAACTGGGCCTGTAAATGTTGACTCCTTTTAGAATGTAGGAGTAATCATCACTTATTTGTGTTCATCTTTGGACCCCATTTACTAATTCAGGGGTGAAAGGAAAGGATCTACTCAGCATTCTGTTACAATTGCTTATGTGGAAATGTTCTAAATATATGATATAATTTCACATAATTTATTTTTTAATTTAGAAGATGAAACAAGATAAGAATACTTGTTCAGTATTCTTGGGAATTTTGAATTCCTATGTGTCTTGTCATAGAAATTAGACATTAAAAAGATAAGCATATTGTGAGGTTCAATATAAATGACTGAATACCTCTTGACTCTTGGACCTGTAGCCTCCATTTTTTCAACAGCCAAGTTACTTGGGCATGTCCATAAGAGGAGTCACATGCTTAAGGTCAATGCCAAGGTCTATAATTATTTAACTGTGAGGCAGTGTTATATTAATAATAAACTGTGTACTCTATATCCATATTTATGGCTTCACTATCACTTATGTTAATGCATTCTAAATCTAAATCCAGCTGGTATTCTCCTGAACTCCAGAAAAATATATATACTAGTACACTGATTATGTAAAATTACAACATGATCAAGCTAAACATATTATCTTGTTTTGTAAATGCTCTAAGTTTCTACTAATTTCTTCAAAATACATATTTTAAACATTACTCTTATGGATTAGTCAGTCTCAGGTAGCTAGATCAATAATAAACAAATACTATGTGAGATAAAAATCACTATCAAGAATAAAGCAGGGAAGGGATTAACCAAAGAACTTATATGCATATATGCATTGCCCAAGCATACAGACAGTAGGGTGGTAAAAGCCTGGGGTGGGGCAGGCACCGAGTTGGAGGATGAGCGGGCAAGGGGGACAAAGAGGGGGACCTGTAATACTCTCAACAATACTTTTTTAAAGAATAAATCATGGAAAATGGGATGAAGGCAATGTTATTTTACATAAGTTGATCAATCAAGTCCTCTATGATAAGGTGCTATAGTGCTTGAGACGTGAAGGAACCACAGCAGTAAAATATGTGTCTGTCTATCTGGAGGAAGAGCAGCCTACAGACAGGCTCTGGGCTGGAGTGTTTGAGCAAGTCAGAGAGGCAAGTGTACATGGAGCAGAGTGATCAAGAAAGGAAGTGGTAGAAAGTGAGGTCAGAAAGTTGTGTGAGTCTACTCACATATGGTTCTATAAACTGTTAGAAGGGCCATGGTTTTTACATAACATAATGTGTGAAGTCATCAGGATTCTGAGCAGAGAAGTGATAGGATTATTATTTTATAACTAGGGGCCCGGTGCACAAAAATTTGTGCACTCGGGGAGGAGGGAGTCCCTCAGCCCGGCCTGTGCCCTCTCACAGTCTGGGACCCCTCAGTGGATGTCCTATGATGGCCCCAGTCTGCCAGGCGCCTTTTGTGTGTGTGTGTGTGTGTGTGTGTGTGTGTGTGTGTGGCCACTGGGGACCTGCCCCCAGCTGCATCTGAGGCTTGGAGCAGTCCTCCTGTGTGTGTCTACCTGCTGGGGACCTGCCACCAGGCACAC
>PVJC01049829.1:0-12029 GCA_004026665.1 Murina feae
CACAGACAAGAAAAAGCTAAAAGAGTTCATCACCACCCAACCAGTATTATATGAAATGCTGAAAGGTATCCTTTGAGAATGAGGAAGAAGAAAAAGGAAAGTAAAAATTATGAACAACAAATATATATCAACGAGTGAATCTAAGAATCAAGTGAATAAAATATCTGATGAACAGAATAAACTGGTGAATAGAATAGAACAGAGGCATAGAATGGAGTGGACGGACAATTTTGGGGCTTAAGGGTGTTGGGGGTGCGTGAAGAGACTGGACAATAATTGTACACCTATGGATGAAGACAGTGGGGGGACAAGGACAGAAGTTGGGGTGGGAAATGGGAGGAGGGGAGCTATGGGGGGAAAAAGAGGAACAACTGTAATAAGCTGAACAATAAAGATAAATTTAAAAAAAGTTGAAATTATAAAAAAAAAGAAAATATAAATTATAGAATGGAGTAGCCTGCTAACATTAAATATGATTTTGTATCCTGGTGGCATGGCTCAGTGGTTGAGCATCGACCTACCAGTATAAACCAGGAGATCATGGTTAGATTCCCCATCAGGGCACATGCCCAGGTTGCAGGCTTGATCCCTAGTGTGGGGTGTGCAGGAGGCAGCCAATCAATAATTCTCTCTTTCATCAACAAATCAACAACAAATGACAAGTGTTGGAGAGGATGTGGAGAAAAAGGAACCCTCCTGCACTGCTGGTGGGAATGCAGACTGGTGCAGCCACTGAGGAGAACAGTATGGAGTTTCCTCAAAAAACTAAAAATGGAACTCCCATTTGACCCAGTGATCCCACTTCTAGGAATATATCCCAAGAAACCAGAAACACCTATAAGAAAGGATATATGCATCCCTATGTTCATAGCAGCACAATTCACCATAGCTAAGATTCGGAAACAGCCTAAATGCCCATCAGTAGATGAATGGATTAGAAAACTGTGGTACATCTACACAATGGAGTACTACACTGCGTAAAAGAAAAAAAGAAGGCATTCTTACCATTTACAATTGCATAGAGGGACCCTGGAGAGCATTATGCTAAGTGAAATAAGCCAGTCAGAGAAAGGTAAATAACACATGGTCTCACTCGTTTATGGAATATAATGAATAACATAAACTGATGAACAAAAACAGATCCAGAGACAGAGGACGTCAAACCTCAGAGAGAAGAGGAGGGTCGGGGTAATGGGGAGAGATCAACCAAAGCACTTATATGCAAGCATAAAGGCCTAACCAATGGACACAGATAACAGGGGGTGAGGGCATGAGTGGAGGTGATGGGGGGTAATGTGGGGATAAGGACATAATAACTTAATCAATAACGTAATATGTTAATAAATTAATCAATAAAGAAATTAATAATAATAATTCTCTCTCATCATTGATGTTTCTATCTCTTCCTCTCTTTTCCTCTCTAAAATCAATAAAAAAAATTTTTTTTAATGATTTTGTAGAAGACCGGTTAATGGTAAATATGTATTTCATGGTATGCTTTAAATGGAAAAAAAAAAACACCGTTATAAATGTAGGTATAATGTGATTAAAACTTATCTTTTAAAAAAAACCTGTGTATTGTTTTGCTAAGCTGTACCTTTTTAATTTGTAAAAGAAATGTATATTTGTAATAAAAAATGTGAAGAAAGAAAAAAGTCTCAGTTTCCTTACCTTTAATGGGAACAATAATGGTAAGAACAGTTCCTGATGCAGTGCTTAATAACTGTTAGCTATTGACATAAATGTAAGCTCTGCAGGGGGCGTTAGGTTTTATACACCTTTTTGCCTCCCACCGAGCCTAGCAGCTTGCCCCCCAGCCTGCTACGTATCGGATATTTGCGATCAGAAACGCCGCTACCGCCCGCGCCGCAGCACGCACTGCAGGGCTGGCTCCTTGGAGCAGGGACCAACACCGCCCAGAACCCAAAGCACCGGACGCTGACGCGTCGGACCTCCTTCGCGAGCGGACGCGGGACCGGAAGTGTCGAGGGCGGGGTCTGAGCTGAAGGGAGGGTGGTGGCCGCGCGAAGATGCTGCTGGACCTGTCCGAGGAGCACAAGGAGCACCTGGCCTTTCTGCCGCGAGTGAACAGCTCGGGTCCGGGGCGCGGCAGCGGGGGGCGGCGTTGTGTGGTCCGGGGAGGGAGCTGCGGGAGTGCCCGGCTCTCACAGTCTCCTGGCTTCCGTTGCAGTGGTCGCCGAGTTTGGGCGGATTGCGGTGGAGTTCCTGAGGCGAGGCGCGAACCCCAAGATCTACGAGGGCGCCGCCAGTAAGAGGGGAGAGGCGCGGCCCCGCAGGCCCCGCAGGCTCTGCTAGCCCTTGTCTGTAGCCCTGAGAAAGGGGTCATTGCGACTCCGAGGGTCTATTGCCCTTGCAGTGGAGTAAAACCGGAGGGCCCTTCAGCCCGGGCGCAGGTCCTGCCGGTTCCTAGATGTGAGGTTTTAGAGCTTCTGCTCGTCGATTTCCTCGTGTGTAAAATAGACATACTACCGTCTGCGAGACATACCACGAGGCCTAAGCTCACCGAAGTGTGTGGACTAGCCCGGTGAGCCGCATCACGCAAGTGTTTGGTTATTATTTCTTGTTCCCGCATCTTCTTTTGGTGAAGCGTTGTTTTTTCCCCCGCTGCACGAGGGGCAGGGTGTCAGATGAAGTCAGTCCCTGTTGTGGTCCCCTGAGCGGGCGTCTGCCTTGGTGAAGAAGGTTACAGTGGGCACTACTGAAGGCATTGGGCTGGGAGCGAGAAGGAGCGGGACGCTATTACCGACTCGTTATTTCTAATTGCAGTGTTTGACCAAAAAATGGAATAATGGACAATATTTAGTCTTAAATAAGAGTTTGAGTAAAAGGACAAAAAAACACACAATTTATTTGCTCATTTTTCCTTTTTTCTCAGGAAAACTCAATGTGACTAGTGACACTGTCCAGCATGGTGTGGAAGGATTAATATACCTGCTCACTGAAAGCTCAAAGCTCATGGTAAGGGCTTCTGTGCACTTGCACTTCCAAACCTTAGGAAGGTCATGCATACTCTACATCATAGTGCTGGCAATACCTGCTTATTTCAGTCATGCTACTCATGGCTTATGATTGGTTTGGTGAAGCCAGGCCTAAACAGCCTATACTGTGGCTGCGAGGGCCCAAGACAGGCAGACATGGCAGCGGCTGCAAGGACTGAGGGCAGGCTGCTGCTGTGAAGCAGGCCACAAGGTAGACCACCACCACAGCAGCTGGGAGGGCCAAGAGCAGGCCACCAAGGAGGCTAGCAGTGGCAGCAGCAGAGGCATGATGGGGGCGTGCCTTCCCCTGATCAGCCCAGTCGCCTCCTGCAGAAGGAGGCCAGAGATAGCAGCAGTGGTAGGGTGATCAGGGCGCACCTTCCTCTGATTGGCATGGTTGCTTCCCATAGAGGGAGGTCAGAGGTGGCAGCACTGGCCGGGGTGATTGATGGGAGCAGCACCTTCCCCTGATCGGACTGGTCACCTCCAATAGAGGGAGGCCAGACTGTGGACCTAGGCTGTCAGTAGGACATCCCCTGAGAGCTCCCAGACTGATGGGGGGCAGGCCAGGCTGAGCCCCCCCCCCCCCAACCCCTTAGCCCACGGCCCAGGTGCCTGTGGCAGGCCAGAGGAAGGGAATCCCTGGTTCTGGTTGCCTCTGGCCGGCCAGAGGGGGGAAGCCTGGGTCCTGGGTGCAGGGCTGAGGCAGGGGCAATTATGGGTGATCAGATATGTAGGGGAGCAGGTAGGGGTGATCAGGCTGGCAGGGGAGCAGTTAGGGGTGATCAGGAGCCCGGGGTGCCTGCAGCTGACCTGGGCGAAGTCACCCTGGTCCCGGTGCCTGCAGCTGGACAGAGCGAGGGAAGCCTGGGTCCCCAGTGCCCTCTGGCTACCGGAGGGAAGCCAGTGCTGGCAGCTGGGGGAAGGAAGGCCTACTCTTGCAAGAATTTCATGCATGGGGCCTCTAGTGTTAGTGTAAATTAAAATTGCCATTAATTCTGCATTTTACTGAACCATATATCATAGTATATATCTTAAGAGAAAGGAGAATATAGTGATTTACTTTTTTGCATGCTAGCATCTGGAATGATGTAGACAGTAGAGAAAATGGGGCATTTTAATAATTCTTTATTTTTATACTTTAATAAAGTATTTTTATGTCTCAGAAACTCAGATTTTAAAATAGTGAACAAGGGTTGCCTTTAACTAAAGAGTGTTGTTTCTTTTACCAGACAGAATTTGGGGATTTCATATTCTTTTGTATACTAGTATATCAACTGTTTTAGCATTTTCTAGACAAAGATAAATTTTGATGTTCTATTAAATAATCACTTTAGATTTCTGAACTGGATTTCCAAGATTCTGTTTTTGTTCTGGGATTCTCAGAAGAATTGAACAAATTGTTGCTTCAGCTTTATCTGGATAACAGAAAGGAGATCAGAACTATTCTGAGTGAACTGGCACCAGACCTCCCCAGTTACCACAGCCTTGAATGGCGACTAGATGTTCAGGTGTGGCTTTTTATTATTATTAATCTGAATTAGACATAAGATTAATTTTAGGTTTATGTCCTCAGACCTATTCTTTACCATCTTAACCAAACTCTGGTTTGAAACTTGAGAGGTTTTGTTTGTTTCTTTTAGGTAACCTTTTTTTAAAATTTGTCTTTATTGTTGAAAATATTACAGGTGTCCCCTTGTTTCCCCCATTGACCCCCTCCTCCCCCATTTTAACCCTCTTCCCAGGCCTTTTAACCAAAGAACTTATATGCATATATGCATAACCCACAGACAAAGTTAATAGTGTAGTGAAGGCCTGAAACTAGTTGTGTTTTTTAAATATATTTTATTGATTTTTCACAGAGAGGAAGGGAGAGGGATAGAGAGTTAGAAACATCAGTGAGAGAGAAACATCGATCAGCTGCCTCCTGCACACCCCTTACTGGAATGTGCCACAACCAAGGTACATGCCCTTGATCAGAATTGAACCTGAGACCCTTCAGTCTGCAGGCTGATGCTCTATCCACTGAGCAAAACCGGTTAGGACTGAAACTCGTTTTGTAATGTTCATTTTTCAGGCCATTTCACAAATAGTTCATTTTCTTATATTTTTAATGCGTCAAATCAATTTAATTTTCAAAGTTTGTAAGAAATAGGTTATTTTGGAAAAGGAGATGGTTATGCAGATTTTCTTCAGTGATGCTTAGATTTTTTTAAAGCTTTTTTGTTTAAATAAATACACATATAGAAAAGTACACAGGTCAGTGAATGTACAGTTCAGTGAGTTATGTCGTGGTAAAACACCCATGAAACCAACACTTACCCTAACCAGCATCCCAAAAGTGTCTTCCTCACCTCCTGCCAACTCCTTCCCCTTTTTTCTTTTCCTGATTTCTAATACATAGATTACTTTTGCTGCTCTTTAACTTTTTGTATATAGAATGATTCAGCAGTGTTCTTTTGTGCCTGGCTCTGGCTTCTGTACATATTATATTTGTGAGATTTAGTTGTTTTTAAAGCCATATAGATAACCAAAAGGGAGTTTTCAGACTATTGTATGTAACCCTTCTTCAAGCAGTGACAGATTAAGAGATGTTTATTAATTGTCATCCATTTGCTTTGCTAAATACTTTGTGAAACAAAAGTGTAAGATGCTTTCTCAGCTGGAAAAGATATTATCATTTAGGAATATTAGATGTTCTTGAAATAACCTGTAATTAAAAATAGTTATGAAATACTAGAGGCCCAGTGCTTGGATTCATGCTCCGGTGAGGTCCCTCAGCCTGGCCTGTGGGGATCGGGCCGAAACCGGCTCTCTGACATCCCCCAAGGGGTCCCATATTACAAGAGAGAGCAGGCCACGCCGAGGGACCCCACTGATGCACGATCGGCACTGGCAAGGGACCATGGGAGGACTCCAGGGCATGTCCGGCCCATCTCCCACTCCTGATTGGCCAGACCCCAGCAGTAAGCTAACCAACCGCTCTGAGTGTCTGCACTCTGGGAGTTAGTGTGCGTCATAGTGACTGGTTGAACATTTGGACACTTAGCATATTAGGCTTTTTTATTATATAGAACTAGGGGCTCAGTGCACGAATTCATGCACCTTAAGAGGAACTGTGGGCCACAAGGCTGTGGTGAGCACAGGAGCAGGTATTGGCCCATCCTCCGCACCCCCACCTGGCCCCTCTCACCATGGCCCCAAGTCCCTTGTCTGCCAGCAGCCCTGCTCCCACCGCCCCCACACACTGATGGCGCCAGCTGACAGCACAGGGTGATTGGGGCTGGTGCCAGCAGTGGGTGTGAGCGGTGTCTGCTGCCCCGATCGATCCTCAGGAGCAGGGTGAGGTAGAGAAGCCTTCAGGGGCCATAGGGACCAGCAGCCGTTGCTCACACCCGCTGACAGCACCAAGTGATCAGAGCCAGCGCCATGCACTGGGAACAGGTGTGAGTGCCAGTGGGACTGCAGCATGCGGGAGCAAAGAATTTTTAGTAATGACTAGAGGCTGTATGCAAATTAGCCCAGCCAAAATGGAGTCCAGCAGCCATGGAGCTAGAGCAAACCAGAGGCTTCTGTTGCAACTGACTGCCTAGGCTGGCTGAGCCTCTGCTCACGGCCAGACCCACCAGCCAATCAGCGGCTGTATGCAAATTAACCCAGCCAAGATGGAGGCTGGCAGAGCAGCTCTGCACTGGGAGCCTCTGGGCTGGCATAGCTGTGCCAGGTGTGTCAGCTCAGTGGGGGGGGGGGTCCGGCCTGGGGCCTCCTCAGGGCATCCAGGACTGCCCGTCAGCCGCCTGGCTCTGCCCCGGGGGCCTCCTCGGGGGTGCACGGGAGCACCCTTCCAGGGTCCGCTACTTTCATCTGCCCCCCAGGGGCCTCCACAGGGTGTGCGGGAGCATCTGCTGCACAGTGCGGAGAATCTGAAGCCAGTCCACTGCCCGGCTCCACCCCGGGTGTGTTTGCTCAGCAGCAGGGCCCCACTGAGGGATCCTGTACCAGCGTCCGCCCCTGGCTTGCCACCCAGCTCTGCGCCAGGTGTGTCCCCTCAGCGGTGGGGGCCCACCAGGCGTGTGTGATCATGGGCCCTCCAGTGGGAAATGTCCAGGCCTGCACTCACCAGCCCTCCCACCCCCCAGTGCACGAACCCTGAAGGGGCTGTGGGCAGCCTGAAAATGGCCCTCAGCCTCTCACCCAGGCTGGCCAGGCATGCCAGCAGGTGGACATCTCCCCCGAGGTGTCCCAGACTGCAAGAGGGTACAGGCCGGGCTGAGGGATCCCCACCCCCCGAGTGCACAAATTTTTGTGCACTGGGCCCCTAGTTTAGATATAATGTTGCCCTAACCAATTTGACTCAGTGGAGTGGATAGAGCATGGGCCTGAGGCCTGAAGGATCCCAGGTTTGATTCTGGTCAAGGACACATGCCCAAGTTGTGGGCTCAGTTCCCTGTAGGGGGCGTGCAGGACACAGCCAATCAATGATTCTCTCTAATTATTGATGTTTCTGTCTCTCTCTCACCCTTTCTCTCTGAAATCAATAAAAGTATATATTTTTTAACAAAATAGATGTCATGTTATCTAAAAGGATAGATTGAGTGAGCTTAAGTCTTACAACAAAAAGTTCCTGGCTTAATTACACCTGGATACATTTGATCCCTATCTGTCAGTGCAGATATAGAGGGAAAGAAGTATAATGCATAACTGAATGAATAAGGAATATTTCCAGTAATCATATTTATTCTTCTGTACTACAGAAATGATCTTACAGAGATAATTTGCCTTACAGATATCTATTTTGTTTGGGGACTAACTCACCCAAAGGAATTACTCTATTGTTTCCAAATTATTTTGAGACATTAAATTTCAGCTTTGGATCAGTATCTTGGGGTTTTTGGGATGTACAAATGATCCAAAATTAATTGAAAGAAGTTACTAGTCAGAATATTTTGTTGTGGTATTAAGTTAATCCTGAAATCTTAGATTTATATTTGTCACTCACTTGGAAATCTCGTCAGTTTGGCTTCTTGTCCTTTTGACATTACTCCAGTAGTTTTAGATAACAATCTTGCTTTCTTGTATAACAAGATGTTTCAGGTTCATCTTGTACAATTCCTGTTCCAGACTTCAGTCATATCAGCTATTTAAGGAGGTCCCGGTTTAATGGAAAATCGTCTGTAGAAAGCTGTTGGGTTAAATGCCATAATTTCCAAGTTAGTCATTGTTTCTAATAGTTTTTTATCTTTTAATAATATATCACTAGCACTTTTTTTTAAAATCCTCATCTGTGGATATGTTTTTATTGATTTGAGAGAGAGAGAGGAAGGGAGAAAGAGGAAAACACTGATGTAAGAGAGAAACATTAATTGGTTGCCTCCCATACACACCCTGACCAGGATTGAACCCAAAACCTAGTTATGTGCCCTGACCAAGAATCAAAACTGCAACTTTTTGGTGTATGGGATAATGTGCCAACCCATCGAGGGACTATAGTGCTTATTTTTTAAATTTTGGACTAGATCATGCAAACAAAAGATTATAGATACTCAGTTTGAAGAAGAAGAATAAAACAAGTACCCATTGCCAAGCTGAAGAACTAGAACAAAACCAGTACCTTTGAATCTCCCTCCTGAATCAGAATCCCTCCCAGTATCCTGGAGGTAACCACCATCCTGAATTTTCTGTTAATTTTTGTTTATAGTCTTTTACTCACTTGCAGTGGATGAGAGTTCCCATTCCCATCACCTGTAGTGCTCCATATGGAAAGCTTTTTAATCATGCTAGTGAAACGGTATCTTATGGTCTTATTAACCATTTTCTTTATTCTAATAAAGTTGAGCATACTTACCTGTTTATCTATTTGTGTTACTTCCTTTGTTAAATGCTTATTTCAGTCTTCTGTACATTCTTCTCTTGATTTTATGTTTTGTTCCTTATAAATCAGAGCAGTTATTCATACATTCTGGATACTAGTCTTTTTTTGCTTGTATGTGTTATAAAATACTCTGTTTGTGGCTTGTTTTTTCACCATCTTTATGTGTCCTTTGAAGAAAATTTAATAATTTTAAAATAGTTAAATTTGTCACTTTTTTCTTTATGGCATGTGTCTTTTATATCATGTTTAAGAAATTTTTCCACATTGTAAAGTTGCATGTATGTTCTGATTTCTTTATTTTTACCCCAAAAAAAGTTTTAAAGTTTACTTTTCATTTTGAAGTCTATTCTTTATCTGAAGTTTTGTTTTTATACATCGTATAAGTAATTATAAATGTTATGAATTAAGTGTATTTTATCTATTAAATTGTTATGCTCTTATTCCATTTAAAATCAAGCTTGCAAGCAGAAGCCTCAGGCAACAGATAAAACCATCAGTGACTATAAAATTACACCTTTATCAGAATGGAGATCGCAACACCAAAGTTCTGCAGACAGATCCAGCTACCTTGTTGCACTTGGTTCAGCAACTGGAACAAGCATTGGAGGAGATAAAAACAAACCACTGTAGGAGAGTTGTGCGCAGTATCAAGTAGCCCTGGTTTTAAGGTTTATTTCCTTTTAGTTATTTGTGAATTAATGTTGTGCAGCAATTACTTTCAAAAACTATTTTTTTAGTTAATTGATAGTGATAACAATATATAGATTCTATGAAAGTTTTGTTTTCCTATGACAAGATATGAAGTCATGTTCAAAAGCTAACAAAGTTTCCTGGTGCTAAATGTGGTCAGCTTCTTGACAAATTAGGATATATTTTCTATTTTAAATGTTAAATAGGATTGAATCAGCTGGAAGTGAATCTATACTGTTCATATTATCTGTGTGTATGAATGATTATACTTTTCTTAGTACTCCTTTTGACTACTTAACTCTATTATTTTCCTCCTTATTGACCAGAATTTGAAAATAAAATCCACAGTATTACTATTACTCTACTGTTACTATTCAGAATGTTTCTAGACAGTTCAGTGTTTTTGAACTTTAAAAGCAACTCATGGATGTTAATAGCTACAGAATAGTTGGAAATAAATATGAATTTTTTTAAATGCTCTATAGCTTAGGGCAGTTCATGCATTTTTCTTTGCATATTGCTTAAGTTCGAGTTGTCATGGCTAATTAGTATAAGTATTTAGTAATCAAGTTTGTGCAATCATATATTATATTTTATCAAGGACTACTTTTTTCCCAAGTACCCAAAGCGTCTAAGAGACATGTTGTCATTTACATTTATAAACAATGACTACAGGAGTAATATAATTGATTTTTAATTATCTGGCTAAAAATTACAGTCACTTTTTACATTTTTGTTTAAATAAAATATAAAGAAGGCAAAGGAAGACCATGTTTACTACATTCCAGGCTTTCTTCCTTACGAACTTGATTTTTGTTTTGTTTTGTTTTTCAGTAGGTAACCATAAGCTGTGTGGCCTGTAAAACTGATGCCAATGTGTCAGGTCAACTTGTGAGAGTACAGGGACACAGGGAAACTTAAGGGAAAAAGGAGACTTACAGAGAAAAATCACATGGAAATGGAATTCAGTCTTAAATATATGTCCAGGGCCTTATTCTGAAAGTCTCATCTCCATGGAATAACCCAGAAAGGCCTAAGAACCATGAGACTCTAAGCTGCACTCTAGGCTCTACCAACACTTTGCTGCCTGAGAATGAGAGATTTTTAGGTCAGAGTGACATCATGTTTCTTTCTCTCATGAGAGAGCCTATCAGGAAACAGGCCATTGAAAGAAAAGCACAGTTGAAATTGCCACCCATCAGCCCTTGCAGGCATGTGGGTTAGCCCTTTCCCAGAGGTATATTTCTGCAGTTATGAATAGATCAGATCCTAGCAAACCATAATCAAATAATTTTTAATTATAATGATAATGTGATTAATGAAGATTTCATATTAACAACCTCACAAAGAGAAACTACATGAAATAGTAGCATATGTCATTGGGTTTCAGAGCAGCATGTCTGCCAAGCTTAGATGATATACATGCTCTGTGATTTAAAAAAAAAGCTCTTGCCCTAACTGGTTTGGCTCAGTGGATAGAGTGTCAGCCTGTGGACTCAAGGGTCCCAGGTTCGATTCTGGTCAAGGGCATGTACCTCGTTTGCAGGCACATCCCTAGTAGGAAGTGTGTAGGAGGCAGCTGATCGATGTTTCTCTCTCATTGATGTTTCTAACTCTATCCTCTCCCTTACTCTCTGTAAAATATCAATAAAATATATATTTTAAAAAAACCAACTCTGTGAGGCGGCTTCTTCGTTCATATTTGGTGGAAGATAAGCAGGACTGACCCCAACCAAGATTGAAATAATAGCCCTCAGGGCAACTTTTCTTCCACCTCATATCCACTGTTCTTAACTCCAAGCAAAACAAGACAGCATGTGTTATTCTCTTTCATTTGTATCAAACTTTTCTGGCCTCCTCTCTCTATTTTCCATTATTCTTTCTGATGTTCTGCCCTCTTTACCTTTTGGGGCCAGAGTGAGTTGGGAGCAATCTCCTAACATCTTTTTGAACCTGGGCGCACCTTTTAGTACAGGCCATCTAGTGAGCCTCTTCCCTTTCTTGTTTAAACACTCCATATCCTATGGGCAACTCTGCCTGTTGGTTTAATGGCATTTGATTTTGGAGGTTTTTTGTGTTTTTTTTGGTAGCTTATATATGAACATACTAGTGGCCTGGTGCACGAAATTCGTGCACAGAGTAGGGGGTGGGGTTTGTCAGCCCAGACTGCACCCTCTCCAATCTGTGGGATCAGGCCTAAATCGGCAGTCAGACATCCCTCTCGGCAATCCGGGACCACTGGCTCCTAACTGCTTGCCTACCTGTCTGATCACCCCTAACCACTCAGGCTGACTACCCCCAACTGCCCACCCCTTCTGGCCTGATCACCCCTAACTGCCCCACCCCTGCCAGCCTGATTGCTCTAAACTGCCCCCTCTTGCAGGCCAGCTTACCCCTAACTGCCCCCCCTTCTGGCCTTTCCCCCACCTTATATCCCCCTGCTGCCTGCTCATCCCCAACTTTCCCTC
>PVJC01049830.1:0-12022 GCA_004026665.1 Murina feae
GCTGGGGGCAGGTCTCCAGTGGTGACACACACACACTCATACACACACAAGGCGCCTGGCAGACTGGGGCCATCATAGGACATCCACTGAGGGGTCCCAGACTGTGAGAGGGCACAGGCCGGGCTGAGGGACTCCCTCCACCCCGAGTGCACAAATTTTTGTGCACCGGGCCCCTAGTGAATTAATAATAGTAAATGACAGCAATGCAGAAAATTCAAGATAACAGCTAAAATAATTCTAAATCTTGTTTATTTTGAAATTTGTACTCTAATAAGTAAATGTTAATTACTATGTAAGTTCTAGAATTAGACAACCTGGACTCAGACCCAACTTTCCAGTTCTGTTGTGCCTTTGGATGGTTTTCTGTTTTCTACGCTTCTAATTTCCTATTTGTAAATGGGTTAAATTAATCCATGTGGAAGTTTTAGTTTGTATCTTTATCAAAAACTTTTAATATACATTAGTTGAAGAATAATGGTTTGATTATATATATTATTAAAAACATATATTTTATTGATATTTTACAGAGAGGAAAGGAAAGGGATAGAGAGTTAGAAACATCGATGAGAGAGAAACATCGATCAGCTGCCTCCTGCACACTCCCTATTGGGGATGTGCCCGCAATCAATGTACATACCTTTGACCGAAATCAAACCTGGGACCCTTCAGTCCACAGGCCGACACTCTGTCCACTGAGCCAAACTGGTCAGGGCTGATTACATTTTTAAAAATATATTTTCATTGCTTTCAGAGAGGAAGGGAGAGGGAACGAGAAACAGAAACATTAACAATGAGAGAAAATCATTGATTGTCTGACTCCTGCACCCCCCTACTGGGGATAGAGCCAGCAACTTGGGCATGTGTTCTGACTAGAAATCGAAACGTGACCTCCTGGTTCATAGGTCAATGTTCAACCACATTTTGAAGAGCAGTTGTGAAGAGTGATGACTATCAAGCCAATTTTCAAGGGATACAAGATTTTAGTGTAATTATAATACAGAGGCAGTAAATATATACTAACTTATCTAATAATCACGGCAGTAGAGAGTTCAATCTATCATCTGTCACCCTTAATAGGTACTTGATTTGAGAATATATATTTTTATTTTTTCTTATCATTAGGTTTTAGAATGATGTTACCTCGAACATATTTTTTTTGTACATTGTACAGATGTAGTGAAGACAAAGACTTTAAAAGAGAAAAGCATTAAGATGAAAGAATCATAGTCTCAGTAGGCACATTGGCTTTGATAAACAAGACTAAAAGGTATTTCTATGAATCCAAAGGGTGGTGGAAAAAAACAGGTTTGTTGTGATTAGAAGATGAAGTGTTTTTTTTTCAAGTAGCCTCAGTCTAAAATATACCAAAAAAGGTCAGTTATAGATTACAATAGCAGAAATGGGGTTTGTTATTGAGTAAGCAGACAAAGTTAGAGTAGAAATAGAGTATAAATACTGTCACTTAATGATGACCAAATTTTTTTCTCAGAATTAGAAAGAAAGTAAAGATAAGATAGAAAATTGTGTTATGCCTTTAAAAAATACAGAATTTGAATGTATTTTGACAAAAGTTTGATTGCCAACAATAATAAATTAATTATATAAAAGCTGTAATTGAGAATGAAAAACTTCAGAGCCCCATGGAAAATGTGTTTGAGGAATGATCTTGGAACAACAAAGACTCATCTTTACCTAGGGCGAAAATGAGGGCAAGGAGGATACATTTTCATTTTAATTTGTCTATTTATTTTACATTTATAAAAGTTATTATATATACAAGAATGTGATTATCTGACATATTCCACTATCCCAAATATTATATTTGGGATATTATATATTATATAACTTACTTGAAATAGTTAATTTTTAAGTCAAATTGAAATATTATGGCTACGTTTTCATTATCCAAGTTACTGACTCTTCGCAGTAAGAAACAATGAATTGAATGGACTGAAGAAGAAATTAATTAGTGTAATTTGAGACTAGAATTTAAAATGTGGTTTATTTAATGAAGGCATTACTCTATTAGGTTTTTACATTAAACCAAT
This sequence comes from Murina feae, assembly GCA_004026665.1. Classification (NCBI taxonomy): domain Eukaryota; kingdom Metazoa; phylum Chordata; class Mammalia; order Chiroptera; family Vespertilionidae; genus Murina; species Murina feae. The sequence continues at coordinate 2,049 of PVJC01049830.1, forward strand.
TCAACTGTTAACTTTCCTCAAATACAAAGCTTTTGTTGTTGTTGTTTAATTCTCTATACAAAAAAGACTCCTGAAAAAAAGCTCTTATGTAACTTGGTATTTTTAAAATTCTGCTTTTTTGTCCAAGTGCCTTTTTTTTTAACTTAGGAGCTAGTCCTTGAAATCAAAGTACACTCACAGTTCTATTACAGTTATTTGAACTTTGCTCTAAAAATGAATGAATTGAAAGTCGTGCTTGTTGAAGAAAACCATGATTTGTTTACAGAGGGGGAAATGCAGTGCGCAATTCTTCCCAGGGGAAAGACATTCCCTATTGATGTATGTCTGTGACAGAAGAATAACATAATAGATGGATGCAGCCTGAAATAAAGTGTATGATACTCACAAACTTAAATCATATGCAGCTTATGTTTTATAGCACAGTTGTGAATTATGCTATTTTGTTTCCTTGTGTAATTAGAGAGTAGAACAGATGTGGAGGTTAACTTTAATATGCCCATTACAAATAAAAAATATATATCCTGCCCAGGTAAAGGAGAAGTTTTGTTCCTTGTATAGATATTTTGCTGTAGGGAGATACAAAAGAAGAACAGTGAATTTTAGGAGCCATTATTTGGGAACATAAATAACAAGAGGAATCACAAATAATGTCATCACTAATTTATGAAGCATGCCCTATGGTAGTAGCCTGGAAACAGATTTTTTTTTCTGCTCTAAGATTTAGAGATATTATGAAGATATTCCACAAGATATTCCTACATTTGGATGTTATATTGTGTGTAACTGCTTCTTGGAAAACATATTTCTCTTACATGATGCCCAGTAATAGAACTAGACTGCAAGGCAAGCTCACAGACAAGCATTTGCTTCTTCTAACTGTGTATTTTGGCTAGGGCTATTTCCAAGTGTGTGGTGTCTTGTAGGTTGGCTATGTTTTTCATACCAGAAAATAGATAGAACAAATCAAGCCATAGTAAGAGGGCTCCAGAGTAGATTGTGTTAATAATTGTCAACTTTACGTTTGCATCTCACAGCATAAAACAGGTTTCTGTGATTTTACTATCATTAATTTAATTCATACCTACCAAATTTTATGCTTTTAATTTGCATTGGGAGGCAAAAACAGGGTTGATAATGATCTGCAAGTTTTACCCTAAGGTACAGAATAATACTCTGTACTAGAGGAGGAAATTGCCAACTAAAAATATTTTGCACAAAATCATTTTTTCCTTCTGCTTTTTCAAAGTAGGATTTAGGCAGGCTCTGTCTTAAGGGACAAATTCTAAATGCACATGCCATATTTGATCCTTTGGATTTATTTTCACATTACAGACATTATTAACTCAGAAAGAAAATCTCCAGAAAGGATCCTTTATATTCTAAAAAATAAAAGACAGGAGTAGGAAAGCATTTCCTTCATAGCATTTCCTAAAAAATCGAGTGCTTAATGTGAATTGAATATTTAAATCATAAAAGAAAGCCTTTGAAATGGTTCTATATTATAGTCAAAATATTTAATATTTTTTGGATTTAAATCTTTCTTAATATTAAAGATCTATAATAAGACTAGTTAATTAAAATTTGTGCAATATACATATTAGTGCCATTGATTCAATGAGAAGTGAATTGGTCATTAATTTTATGGTGATAAACAAATTATTTTCAAAATACTACACTCAAATAGAAACCAGACAACCTACGGATCTGGGCTGCCTATCAGTACTTGAGCCAATTAAGCAGAGACAGGGTTGACTCATATATGAGCGTTTATTCCAATAATGCTGGCAGTATGGGAGAGCAGGTTATCCATGAAAATCTGCTCTGCACTCCCCCTCTCATAAACCAGCTGGTTATATTGGGTAGAAAGACAAAGATTGCATGGAAAGTGGACAAAAGGAGTAAGTATGGGTATAATGGTACAAGTTATAGGCAATGGGGGGCTGGGGTGAGTGTCTCTGGGAGGCCATTGTTTCCAATAACAAGGTTGTTAATGTTTCCATGAAAATAGGCAATTCTCAGATAAGGAGGCTAGACAGCATTCCAGGTGTAGTCCCTTGTCCAGGGTGCACAACTCTTGGCCAGGTTAGAACGCACTTTCTCTAGTCAGAACAGAACCATCATGGTTAACAGAGCACGATTAATATTTCTGTCCCTAACAGTATGGATCAGACTGTCAGGATGAAGACACAATTTGTAATTGTTGACATCCTTTTTGGTACCATTAACAAAGGATATTTTTCAGACATTAGTAATTGTATAAAACCTTGAAATTCACAACAGTGTTCTCGTTTTCTCGTTTTTCTATCTGTATAACATGGGTAGTAATAGCAATTTCACCACATTGTTGTGTAAGTTTAATAAAGTATTTCATTAAATGAGACCAACAAAATGGCTCCGAGAAAGGCATCTATCCAGGTTTGCACCCTCACCATGCGACTTCCTTTACATACGTTGATATTACTTTGTATTTCAAATTTACATCTCAGCCACATAAAATACTATTATTTGTAATGAATCAGCAGGATCATTACATCTGCAAATATTTAGACTTGCCATCAAAGATTCATCCTCAACTTTGTCCTCCAGTGTCTGCTATAATTATCTCTGCTTCTGTCAGTGATGTGGATCACAGTTTTATTGTTATTTATTCTAAACAGTTGGACCTAAATAACCTTCATTTTTACATCTGTTGTTTGATTTGCAATTACTGGAGTGTAGATTATATGAAGATAGAATTACATAAGTACAGGTGCAGTTTCTTATTTAAAGCTCTGTGGGGTTTTTCTTTAGTGAAACCATAGCAAATTCTAATAGTTCTAAATAGATGCTATTTGCTAACCTGCAAGAGAACAAAGTGAGTTTTAACAGCAGGTGATGGCCACAGTATTGGAAGGAGGACCACATGAGTTATGAATGAGGGATTGAGCCTGGATAATCTCACCTTTGTGGTGCTGTCCAATTCTCTAAATGACTTCCTCACTTCATTCAGCCCCCTCCATCCTGCCATTGGCCAGACTATTCTATTTAAATATCCTGTCTCAGCTTCTGGTCTAATCAGAATGGTAGTCAGCACTGCTCAACTCATTGCTCCTGCAGCGCTCAGCTCCATAGGAGCCAAAACATAATGGATCTACATAATGGATGACTGAATTGGAAATAAAAATAAGCTATTTGTTTGAAATTTACCTCCTATTTATTATAGACTTGCATAGGAAGTCTCCTAAAAATCTGTAGGAGAGACTTGCTTTGAAAAGTTGTATATGTTTATGTGCTGAGAGTGGAAGATACATGTCGTTACCACAGTTTTTCACAGCACTGATTGTGGTTTTTTTTTTAGTAATTCAACCTTGAGGAAATTGGAATGTGGTCTTGTCACCAAATGCATGCCTAAATAACATAATAGAGTAAGAGAGCCATGAAGGTATAAATACCCCTAGACATAAATCACAGACAATAATTGCAGTTCTAGTCATGAGGGGCTTTGAAATATTCTTCAGTTGTGAAGTGTGCATAAGATGACATTACCAAAATAAGTGACTTCTCTATGCATGCCATAAGCTCTGTCAACCTTGAGAGCCCATTGCCCAGTGATGAGAATTAAGCATTATAATGATCCATTCTCCGTACTTTGTAAGAACTATTACTTCTAACGTAAGTGCTATTATTGCTAGGATATATTTTACCCATATTTTACCCTGTGTATCATTCAAAATGCAATACTATATATTTTACATTATTATTATTACCTGATAGCCACTCAACATGCAGCCATCAGTGTGCAAGATATGTGGTTCTTCAGTTGCACAAGAGAAAGAAATGAGCTAGGGTAATTTGCCAGCTCTGGAGAGCAGCATCACTTGAAATTTGTGATTTTATGATTTATGAAATTAAGGATGATATACAAAGGCTGATAATAACAGTTGTCTCTATGTGAAAAGGGTTAACACTGGTAATCTGAGAGATGTTAGGAATTTCATTAAAGTATTTTAAGAACAAAAGCCTTATTAATGGAAGCCTGTATATGATAACTTGTGAATGAATCTAAACCATGGACTTTCCCCTGTGTGAACTTTTAAATAAGAATGAAACTGTATTTATTCCAAGATCTTCAGATATTAGTGTAAATCATCCCTATATATATTAGAAGAAACAAATTATTTCACAATTTAAAAAACACACTATTAAATGTGTGTAAAGGAGGACCAGGTTTTTCAAATCAAGACCATTGTCTCTAGCTATGTACAGCAAAACATAAAGATGGGATGACCAGCTCACACCGATTTCCTAAGACTTTTTTTCCTGGTTTTAAAACTAAAGATTCTACACCCTAGGAACCCTCTTAGAACTAGATGAGCTGGAACTCTGGACTAGAAAATGACTAAATGACTTTTTTTTTATTAAAAGCTTCTGATATTTAACAACAAAGGGCTTCTTCCCACAACACATGCACATACAAATAACTGGTGATGTTGGTATTATCCCTTCAACTGCTATCATTTGATATGAGCAAAAATATTCTTGCTATTGGCGTTCACTATTATTTAACACTAGGGGCCCGGTGCACAAAATTTTGTGCACTCAGGAGGTCCATCAGCCCAACCTGTGCCCTCTCCCAGTCTGGGACCTCTCTGGGGATGTCCACTTGCTGGTGTGCCTGGTCAGCCTGGGTGAGGGGCTGAGGGCCATTTTCAGGCTGCCCATAGTCCCTTCAGGTTTTGGGTCCCTACTGGGGTACCTGGCCAGCCTGGGTGAGGGGCTGATGGCTGTCTCCAGGCTGACCAAACCCCCCAGTGGGATCCCTCACCCCACTGGGGTGTGGCCAGTGTGGGTGAAGGGCTGAGGGGCGCTTTCAGGCTTTCAGGCTGCCCACAGCTCCCATTGACCCAATGTCCCAGCAAGCCTGGCTGGACGCAGGTTTCTGGGGTTTGTTTATCTTCTATAATTGCTACACTAAGCCAGGGCCTAGTAACGAAACCTCCTCTCTGCTTCGGCTCTGGTTTCTATAATGAAACAATGTTTAATTAGAAGTCAAGCCCGGTCTGCTGTTTGCTTCAGCTCCTAGGATTGAGACATTTGTTTCAAATATGTTGTTCCCGGGAGTGGAGAGAAGCCCAGGTAGCCGCAAACAGTTTCACTCCTACTGCAACGGACACTGCCTGTTTACTCAGGTGCCTGAGTGCTGACCTCCATGTTGGCTGGGCTAATTTGCATACAGTTGCTCTGATTGGCTGGTGGGCGTGGCTTACCTGTCCTGAAGAGACAGTTAATTTTAATATTACGCTTTTATTAGTTTAGATGTGATATCTGGTCTTGTGATCCTTCCAACTTTATTCTTTTTTTCTGAAGATTGCTGCAGTTATTCAAGGTCTTTTTTGTTCCATATAAATTTTTGAAATGTTTATTCTAGATCTGTGAAATATGCTGTTGGTATTTTAATAGGGATTGCATTGAATCTGTAGATTGTCTTGGATATTATGGATATTTTAATGATGTTAATTCTACCAATCTATGAACACAGTATATTCTTCCACTTGTTAATATCTTCTTCTATCTATTTTTGCAATGTCCTGTAGTTTTCTGTGTATAAGTCTTTTACCTCCTGGTTGAGTTAATTATTAAGTATCTTAATTTTTTTGTTACAATGATAAATGAGATTATTTGTTTAGTTTCTCTTTCTGATAATTTAATATTGGCATATAAAAAAGACAATGATCTCTGAGTGTTGATTTTGTATCCTACTACATTGCCAAATTCATTTATTAAATTTAGTGTTTGTTTTTTTTTCATGGAGTCTTTAGGGTTTTTTATGTGCAATATCATGTCATCTGTGAATAATGAGATATTTAGTTCCTCCTTTTTTATTTAGATGCTTTTTATTTCTTTTTCTTGTCTGATTGCTATAGCTAGGACTTCCAGTACTATGTTGAATAAGAGTGGTGAAAGCAGACATCCCTGTCTTATTCCTGTTCTTAGGAGAAATGGTTCTAGTTTTTGCCCAGTGAGTATGATATTCGCTGTAGGTTTGTCAAATATAGCCTTTATTATGTTGAATTATGCTCCATTTATTCCTATTTTGCTATGAATTTTTATCAAAAATGGGTATTGGATTTTGTCAAATGTTTCTTTGTCTATTGATATGATCATGTGGTTTTTGTCTTTCAATTTGTTTATGTGATGTATCATGTTTATTGATTTGCAAACATGGCGTCCTTAGAATAAATCTCACTTAGGCATGGTGTATGATCTTTTAAATATATTTCTGGATTCAATTCACAAATATTTTGTTGAGGATTTTAGCATCTATGTTCATCAAGAATAGTGGTCTGTAATTCTTGTTCTTTGTAGTGTCTCTATCTGATTTTAGAATTAGGATTAGCTGGCTCCATAAAAAGAACTTGGAAGTGTTCCTCCCTCTTAGATTTTTTGGAATAGTTTGAAAAGTATAGCTTTTTCATATGTAAAATAAAGATACTATCAGTTCAACACTGTGGTAATATTTATCTTCCCATGCCTGTCTCCCCAAGTAATCTTTACACTCCTCAAGAGCAGAGGCACTTTCTCATTTATCAGAGCAAGCCCTGTTCTCAAATCCTTCCTGGTCACAGGAAGGTTGGGTAGGGGTGGAATGCATAAGGGCTGTGCTGGACTCTCACAGCACTCTTTCTCCCAAAACAGAGTCGGAGGTGTATTCTTAGATGCATGAGAAGTTGCACAGCCAGGACAGCCTGGCCAGAGAGGAGAGGTTGGGACTGCTAAACAGATGAGCTCTCAAATGCCAGAGAAAAGTGAGGGCCTCAGAAAGGGCAAGATCCAGGAGATCTGTTTTTGTTTTTTTGGGGGGTTTTTTTGTCTGTGTTTGTCACCAACTCCCTGCATTTCCTTGGACAAGTCACTCAACATTCCCACTGAAGCAACTCTAAAACATCCCCTCTTGAACTCAGTGTTCCCATCAGAAAATGGGAGAGTTTGGACCAGAATTTTCTTACTCTGACAATCTACCTTCCCCTCTGTAGAGCCCGTGGAACTTTCTGAAAGAAACATTTTTAAAAAAAAATCAGCCCTACCTAGTTTGGCTCAGTAGATAAAGCGTCAGTCCATGGACTGAAGGGTCTTGGGCTAGATTCCTCTGGTCAAGGACATGTACCTTGGTTGCAAGCTCAATCCCCTGCCCTGGGGCCCATGCCTGAGGCAGCCAATTGATGTTTCTCCCTCTGTGTATCTTTCCCTCTCTGCACTCTCTTTAAAAAATCAATGGAAAAATATCCTCAGATGAATATTAACAAAAAATAAAAAATAAAGGAACATCAAATTGCTAAACTCCTCAGTAAATAGCATCACAAGGAAGTATACACCTTAAGATTCCTTAACCCCTTACATCAAACCCCCCACCCTTGTCTGTTCCTAAATCCTAAACTATTGAAAAAAAAAGATCCTCACCAAACATTTTTTTCTGGTTATAATTTAAAACATGTCTTTGTTCAGGTAATACACTCCATAATACAGAAACATTATTTTCATTTACTCATGTTTTTTTTTTTCTCCAAAATGGTCTGCTATAGTTTTCATGCCCTCCATAACCTTGAAATGAAGAGTGACCATTCTCAAAGAAATTTGCTTATCTAATGAACAATCTTACATAGGAGTGATAAATGCTGGTGTCTTTATTGTTACTTGTACAAATCACTTTCTAAGGTTGGATGGAAAGCTGAGTTCATAACTAAAGACACATTGGATGGGATATTTTCCCTTATCTTTTAAGAGACAATGATTCCAGATTGTCCACTTAAGCAATTTCAGCATGTAAAATACTCATGTAAAATCTCCTCAAACAGAACTTTAAAATCCTCCATTAATAGGGGGTGAGAAAACTTGCAGAGATAATGCTTCTTCAAACCAAAGCAATTTTTGTCTAAGAAGTTAACAAATATTAGTCCTGAATTTTCTTAAAAATCTCTTTCATCTTAATATCTTAATGCTTTGAAAAAATATATATCTTCACTATGAATAAAATGTACATTTGTTTTTAATAAAAAATAATTGAGAGATTTACTTGATTTATATGGGTGAAATTCAAAAAGGTTTTACTGCATGCTGTCAGAAATATATATCCTTTCCTTCTTCAAAAAATTAGCATTTCATCTGAAGACCATAATTGTTAAGGATAGAAAATGTCAGTTTCCAAATATGGCCGGTGACTTTCAGAAGAAGTATGCCATCTTCATACATTCACACTCCTGGTGTAAGAGTGGGCTTCATCCAGGAAATGGCAAAAGAGATATTTAAGTTGCCAGATTTTAACAACACTGGAAGTTATTTGTGGGCCCCCTTAAGGCCATAGCTGAGTATCAATGCAGCAAGTTCTAGCTTCATCCCTGTACAGATCAAGCCAATGTGTTACAGCAGACAAACAAGCCAACAAAATATTTAACACTCTCAGGAGAGGCCTTGGAAGCCAACGAAACAGAAAGCAAAACCAAAAGTGCCCATATTATCCTTCCTTTCTTCTAGAAAACCTTCATGTCCCTATACCTTGAATACTACAAGCACTTCCAATCATCACTTTTTAAGAATGAGTACTAAACAGGTCCAAAGAGTAAAAAGTAAATAGTGAAAGGATTTGGAAGGTGGCTGAACCATTACTCTGGTGATGGAGAGAAAAACAAACGAATTAAAAAATAAAGTAAGGAACAACCTAAAAATTATTTAAGGCTGATTTTTAAATACAATAATTGAAGAGACCTAACGTATTAAATATAAGTACTTTTGACTAAAAGAGCAACTAAATAGGTTACTAACCATATCACCCTTTGCTGTACGTGCATTTTGATTTGCATTAAACAATGGACTGCAGCATGGAGGAGGTTCTGTATCTCTCAAAAGTAGGCCTAAAGAAGATTCTGAACTTTCATTTTCCCTACCTTGTAAAACCACCTACCATGCTGTAAGCAAATTCAGTCTGGAGAGGGAGAGAGAGAGAAAGAACAAGAAGCAGGCCTGGAGCATAAGACCCCACAAGGAGAGAAGGTGGCAGTGGGAGAACATTGGAATGGCAAACTGGTGAGGGAGACCTTCTTGGACCTTCAAGCCTAACCCATTGCCAGTTGAATACAAAAAAATGAATTCTAAGCTGATCCCACAGGAACAGAATAACTACAGGTAAAAGTTCTGCCCTAAATTTTAATCTACACACTCATGAGAAATAAGAGTTCAGGGTCATAAGCCACTAAATTTTAGGGTAGTTTCTTACATATCAATTAAAAATTTTGAATTGCCCTGACCGGTTTGGCTCAGTGGATTGAGCATGGGTCTGTGGACTGTATGGTCCCAGGTTTGATTCCGGTCAAGGGCATGTACCTTGGTTGCAGGCACATCCCCAGCAGGGGGTGTGCAAAAGTTTCTAGCTCTCTATCCCTCTCCCTTCCTCTCTGTAAAAAATCAATAAAATATATTTTTTAAAAATTGAATCAATTCTCATTGTTAAAGTTATCTGAAATGCACAATGTATTCTTAAAAAGTAGTATCTAAGGTTATTCAGTTATTGAGTGGATATAAGGTATCATGGGATATAGAAATGGAAATATAGAACATCTTTTATGCTGAATACGGAATAAATAACCTATCAAGGTATTTTGTTTTTTTCTTAGTAGAACAGTAATGTTATTAAAACTATTCCTTAGAAATATTAATCTGGCTACCATGATACAGAGATATATTTATTTGTGTTTGCTTATTTACTACATATATATATATATATATATATATATATATATATATATATGATTGAAGAAAACTGGTGAAATACTTACAAGGTAAGGTAAAAAAAGAATAAAATATGTGGGAAAGAAAGTAAGAAGAAAATAGGAGATCAAGCACATAGAAAATAAGTTTATAAAGCATTCTTCAGGAATTCTCAAAACTTTGCTATAGGATTTCTAGTTGCTTTTATGCTTTCTTTGGAGGCTACCTCAATCTAC
>PVJC01049831.1:0-12015 GCA_004026665.1 Murina feae
GGTCTGGAAGCTACTCGTTTCCTCTTGGAAAATTTTTGACATATCAGAATTTTATCATTTGTTTGCCTTTCTGAATAGTTTGAAAAAATAACTCTCATATGGAGCACATTATAAATTCAATAAATGCTTGCTAATTTTTTTTAAAGAAAAAGAACCTGAAAGATAATCAGAGAAAGAAAAGGATATTTGAAATTTAAAGACCATTTCAAATAAGTTATAATTATTATTAGGCTGTGCCTATTACTTATTGTTATAAGACATGTCCCATTGAGATGAATGTATGGTATATAATTTATAGCAAAGTATGTTTATGCTTTCCTATGAAAAAAAGTATTATTAAAGACCAAATACTAGTATGATTTTAATGGACTTATATATGTATGAAAATCTTACTTGACCTTCAAGATAGAATCTGTCTCCTTCTTTCTCCTCCCCCATATCTCAGTCATTGTGTGTGTAAGGGTGTGTATGTACAATGGGTGAGATAGTTAGATGTATGCATATGCACAATATTATAATGCTTAATTGTGTGGCATTGTGTAACATAATGCTTCATGTGATACATGTTGTGCACTCTTTGTAAAAAAGGCTTGCTTTTCATTTTAGCATAGTCATTAGAAAACTGTGAGTGTGAGAGCTCAGTGTCACAAGGAACATCCACAATTGTAACGATTATAATGGATGGAAAGAGAGCCTTGGAAATGAAAAGCACTGTCAGCTTTCACAATTTTTTTCCATTTACATTTTTCCTGTGTCTGGGGTCTGAGATAAGTATAAATTAAGAAATCCAAATTGACACTAAGCTTGATGATTAACTGCTGGGATATAAAGTAATCAGTATGCAAAAATCAACTGGGCTGAGTGAGATATCTTTTTAACCTTCAAGAGTATTGTTTTGTTATCATAACCCAAGCAAAATCAAAATGTGCAATATAAAAAGGATTTATACTGTACAATTAATGGAAACCTTGGATACCACTTGTAAAAAGAAAATGACAGAACCCTTAAGAGTGATCTGAAATAGAAATAGAGAGCCTCTCTATCTGGTCCTCGTGAGAAAACAGAAAGGCAGGTGAGATTGTTCTGCAGCAGAGCCATTGCAGGCTCCCCACTGGCCATATCTTACTAGCATCGTTTCTTAGGTACATTTGCCTTTTCAGTTTTCAAAAAAGAAAATGGACAAGCCTGAGTCTTTTGGTCATCCCCTTTCCCGCCTTCCTCCTTCAAGTCAGTCCTCAACAGGGTTCCATGGGATTGTATCTGAAATTCAAGATATTGTGACTTTTCTCAACTCCTTATTTAGGCCTATAAAACCTAAATTCCTTGACATAATGTAAGGTCCTCTGTAACTTGCCCCTGTATCCTCTCTATTGTCATCTCTTTCAGCTGTTTCAGGCACACTTTTCCCAGCACCTGCTTAGAAACAGCTGCTTGTAGTTCCATCCCTGCCTAAATGCAGTCTTCTCTACCTAAATGCACATCCTTACGTTCGGGCTCTACCCAGTAAACCGGGCATTACTTTTTTCCAGGCAGCTTTCCTGGCCACCAGAGCTTGGCCAGGTGTCCTTTTCCTATCCCCTTATAATACCAGAATTTAAAATAGCTTTTTTATCAAAGCATAAAGGCAAGCACTACTAAGTGCATGGCTTGATAAAGTTACCAACACCCAGGATGAGAAACAGAATAATATCTGTATCCTAGAAGCTCACTTCATGCCACCTCCAGTCACAGGTTCACCTAAAGACAATCACTGTCCTCACTTCTGGCACCATAGTTTCACTCCACTTGGTTTTGAATGTGTATACTTTTGTGTACTGAGCAAAAGTTATCTTTAAATAAGGGTCTTTTTTTTTGTACATTAAGTGATAAAAATGTGACAGATGAACATGTCTCATTCTTCCCAAAGACAGAGAGATTTTCTCTGCGTAAATACATTGAGGTACTTCAGTATATGACAATATATTTTAGCTAGAGGCCTGGTGCACCAAATTAGTGCACAGGATGGGGGGTGGTCCCTAAGTCCAGCCTGCACCCTCTCCAATTTGGGACCCCTCAGGGAATGTCAGACTGCCCTGTGGGATTGGGCCTAAACTAGCAGTTGGACATCCCTCTTGCAATCCAGGACAACTGGGTCCTAACTGCTCACCTGCTTGCCTGCCTGATTGCCCCTAACCACTCTTGTCTGCCTGGCTGATGCCCCTAACTGCTCCCCTGCCTGCCTGATCACCCCTAACCAAGTCTGTATGCCTGCCTGATAGCCCCTAACCACCTCTGCCTGCTGGTCTGATTGCCCCTAACTGCCCTGCCCTGCTGGACTGATGGCCCCTAACTGTCCTACCCTGCTGGCCTGATTGACCCTAATAACCTCTGCCTGCCAGTCTGGTTGCCCCTAACTGCTTTCCCCTTCTGGCTTGGTCACCTCTAACCACCTCTGCCTGCTGACTTGGTCGCCCCTAACTGTCCTCTCCTGCCGACCTAGTTGCCCCTAACTGCTCTCCCCTGCTGGTCTGATCTCCCCTAACTGCCTCTGCCTTGGCCACTGCCACTGTGGCTTTGTCTGGAAGGATGTCCACATGGATGTCCAAAAGATGACCAGTCTGATTAGCATAGTATCCTTTTATTAGTGTAAATACATAATAATAGAAAGACTCATGGTGTGTACAGTTCTGATAATGGTTTTTCTATGTTATTTATGCCACATTCTTTGTTTCTAAAAAGTATTTTGCATAGTAGAGCTTCCAATTTCAGTTTACTTACCTGTACATTCCCATGACATATGCTGTTATTTGTTGGAAAAATAAATAATAAAGTCAAAAGGCTATTATTGCATAACTCCAAATATATTGATTTAGATGGTATTTGAAAGTGCATAAAGAGACAGGATGGATGACATTTTCCTTATGAACATGGATGAAATTTAAGTAGGAGACAGGAGTTCTGTGTGGATTAGGTTACAGGAAGTATACTTGTCAAGAACTATGGAGAGTATGAAATTTAACCTCAATTGCAAACTGCAAGCTTAGCCTGCCAGTTTCATGGATGCTGATAGAATCTTGATCAGAGACAAAGGACTGCATTACTCAGATGAATAATAAATATCCATAGTCTCCACATTTTCTTAGGCTGGCTCCCTGGGCTCCCATAGCCTCAGTGTGGCAAGAAGAGGGTGAGTTGCAGATGAATGTGGAGCTTAAGAATCCCAAATATTTTATGACGGCCATTTGACATGTCCTTTGCTCCAGAGAAAGGCACTGTCTCTATCTGCCTTGACTTCTCTGCAAACCTGTAACTTTGTGTTGGAGGGACCCACTCTCTGTCTTTAAAGTATTTTGTCATAACAACAGCCTAGAAAAGGGTCTGGAGCAGGCATCCTCAAACTGCGGCCCGCGGGCCACATGCCGGGTGTTTTTGCCGCTACTGCCTGTCCTGCTTAAAATAAGATATGTGCAGTGTGCATAGAATTTGTTCATAGTTTTTTTTTTAACTATAGTCCAGCTCTCCAATGGTCTGAGGGACAGTGAACTGGCCCCGTTTAAAAATTTTGAGGACCCCTGGTCTAGAGCAAAGGCTGGCAGTGCCTTTGTTTATAAGATGTGCAACAATGTGAGAGAGCCATAGACAATCATGCCCCCAAGATATCTACCCCTAGTTTGTACATTGTTTTGGATTCTGATAAAATTTTCTACAAGAACACTACTCTTGTCAGCCATTCTGGTTAATCTGAAAGAGGCCAGAACCAGTTCTGTTCATTGTGTCTCCTACAAAACTTAAGGCTACTATCAGCACAATGCCAAACTGTAGGATGAGACTAATCTATGGTATGAATTTCAACCATGACCCCCACGTCCTAGACCCAGCCAGCTGAACAGATCCATTCACCATTAGGGTCTATCTTAGAAGCTCAGATAGCTCTCTCAGCCTGAATTAAAGTTTTCACCTGACCTGAGGAATTAACCAGGTGCACCAGAAAGTATCAGTGATTACAGACCTCCTTTTTGGTCCATAAGGGGGAATCCAGGGCCATTCTTTTATCATCCATACTGACACTATCAGTGAGTTGAAGTTGGCCTATTTCCCTTTCAGAAATGATGTCATTGATAAATGCATATAAACTCAGGGACATAATTCATACCACCTTTTATAATTGACTAGGCCTGGTGCATGAAATTCATGCACAGGGGAAGCTGGGGATGTCCCTTAGCCCAGCCTGTGCTCTCTTGCAGCTGGGAGCCCTTGGAGGATGTCTGACTGATGGCAGTTGGACATCTTCAGTGCTGCCATGGAGTCGGGAGAGGCTCCCACCACTGCCGTTGAGCTCACCAGCCATGAGCCCAGGCTTCTAGCTAAGCAGCACTTCCACTGTGGGAGTGAGACTGATCACCAGGGGACAGCTGCAGCATTGAGCATCTGCTCCCTGGTGGTTAGTGCACATCATAGCCATTAGGTTTATTTGCATGATAGCCTTTTATTATATAGGATGACTCCCATTGTGGGGCAGGGGAGGAGGAGGCTAAAGGTTTGTTCATATGATAGAAATAATTTACAATCTTTCCTATCAGTTGAAAATGAAAACTGATCTAATGTAATAGCTTAGAGTTTTTATTGCCATTTCTTCTTTTAAAAAATTAGATGGATTTTAATCTTAAGGACATGGTTTTACATTGGTATATAGGACATAGCTTTTAAAATGTCTCCTTATCTTTGTCTGAGTCTTCCAATAAAATGTCACTCTAAAGCATATCCATATCTCTATGGTGTTTTCAAGTAATATTGAAAATTTCATTATTGTTTATTTTTCCCTATTTCTTGCCTCTTTTTTTGAGACAATACATGTTTTTATGTAATGCATTCATTATATAAATTGCCTTTGTCTATGAAAGTGTAATTACTTGAAAGTGAAAATTGGGTTTAAATTGTAAGTGCTAGAAGCTCACAATGTTGAGTTTATAATTAATGGCACTTTTATGTTATGTACCAAAAAATATGTTTTCCATTTTATTTAAAATCAGCAGTGGATTTAGCAGTCCATATCAGAAAGGTCAGACACCAATTACTACAATTTTACATAAAGTGAAATAAAAAAGCTGCCCCTTTCACTCCGAGTGAAAAATGTTAAGATAATCAGAATTCCCAGGAGGCTTTTTCAGTCAATACATGCTTTAGTGAGTGCTTGCAGCCCCCAAATTGAAGGAACATTCTATTCAAGCCTACAATTATGGTCACACAGAATAAAGTCCTTTTAGAAGAACCTTTTTTTCCTCTTGAGTAGATGGATCCTGGATGTTCATAATCCTCATGTTTCCTCTGACACTGCGTTTTGTATATTTCTGGTGTTCAGTCTCTTTTGTGAATGCTTGCATTCTCCCAAATGGCTCCTTCCTGAAATGCACATGACTCTTGGTAACAATGATACCTTTTTTTTTAACCCTCACTTGAGAATATTTTTTCCATTGATTTTTATACAGAGCAGAAGGGAGATAGGAAGGGAGGAGACAGAGAGAGAGAAACATCGACATGAGACACATGGATTGGTTGCCTCCTGCACATGCCTAAACCAGGGATGGGAAGCGGACCTACAGCTGAGGTATGTGCCCTTGACCTGGAATCAGGCCTGCAAACCTTCAGCCCGCAGGTCAGTGCTTTAACCACTGAGTCAAATTGGCCAGGGCAGGACCTCTTTTCTACTTAGATTTTCTAGGCTTTCACAACAAAACCCCCCAAATTTTAGTGGGATGTAATACTGCAAACTGGAGGGTACTTTCACGTTCAGCATATAGAAAATATGCACATTAAAACAGCTCTGGAGTCTGTAAAATATGCAATTTTTTTTCAGTAAAATATTATTTTTTTTTTTTTTGTAGAGCCAACTACTATTAAGCTAAGTCAGAAAGAAAATATTTAAAGGGTAAATTTTTAGGTGGAAGATGAGAACTTTAAAGGAACACATCATGGCACCCAGCTGGTGTGTTTCAGTGGTTGAACATCATCCCATGCACCACGAGGTCACTGGCTTGACTCCTGATCAGGGCACATGCTGGATCTCCAAGAGGGGTTGTGAAGGAGGCAGCTGATCAATGATTCTCCCTCATCAATGTTTTTATTTCTCTCTCCCTTTCTCTCTCTGAAATCAATAAAAACATATTTTTTAAAAGAAACACATAGTATATATAAATTAGCAAGTATTAGCTGATGGCTCTTTGTTGGGTGCTTAAAGCACAAGATGTGCTTCTGGAGATCTTCCTCTTAACTCATCCAAACACTGTTGTTGGAAATGATTAAGCGCAGAATTATGTGGAGTAAAATAAATGTTTCGCTATCAAGTAAGAATATATAGACTATGAAGGTGTAGAATAAGAAAACATTTATTTAAGATTTGACAAAACAACTTACTGTGTTCACTCTGCTGACATTTTCTTTTCAAAACTCATTTTCCTTTGGGCTTTGAAAAACAAGGTGTAAGTTGCTAGAGAGCAACATTTTATCTAGGGGAAATAATTATTTTTTTTAGAATTGTGAATTCATCCAGTATAATTTCAGATGGGTCCAGGAAAAAAGTTACCTTCCAGAAAAATCAAGGTGTCTACAGGATTGGCTATTTCTGTTGGCTGTGAATAAGAATCCGTTCCTTGTGTCTTCCACCTCCTGGTGGTTGCCTGCAGTCCTGGGTGGTCTTGACTTGTAGTGGTAGCACTCCAATTTCTTACTCCCTCATCTTCACTATGTACCTGTCTCTCTGTGTCTCTTTTCCTCTTCTTATGAGGACATCAGTTTTACTGGATTTTGGCCCCATGCTAATCTGTATAAATTGGTTCTGAGATAAATTTCAGTGTGTGTGTGTGTGTGTGTGTTCCCTTATACCTCCAACAAACAGTTCTCAGATTCCAACAGAAAACATTAGATTCCACAGGTTAAGGGGTTCAGCCCTACAAGATACCATCTGTAAGATGGGGTTCTCATCCATGCCTTTTAATAACAACTCATACATAAATCAAAGACTCCAGTGATCCCCCTCTTGGGTTGGATTAATTTGCTAGAGCAACTCACAGATCTCAAAGAAATTACTAAATCACTGACATTATAAAAGGAATAGAGGCCTAGTGCACTGACTTATTATAAAAGGACTAGAGGCCCAGGGCACAGATCCGTGCACATTGAAAGAAAATTAATTAGAAGAAATATTTTAATACTAGGGGCCCGGTGCACGAAATTCGTGCACTGGTGGAGGAGGTTTCTCAGCCCAGCCTGCCCCATCTCACATATTGGGAGCCCTCAGGGGGTCTCCCTTTGGAGAGCAAGCCTAAGCCGCAGTCTGGCCTCCCTTTGTGGGAGACAACCAGGCTAATCAGGGGAAGTCACCAGCTCCATCACCCTGTTGCTGCAGCCACTGCCAGTCACTGCAGCCACCAAGGTGTTTTCATCAACATGGACTCCAGTCCCTTCACCATGAAGAAATGACAACTTTCTTTAGTCATTTTCAAGATGTATCTTTCATAGGATATGGCATTTCTTTCTTTCTTTTTATCCTCACCTAAGGATATGTTTCCATTGATTTTTAGAGAATGTGGAAGAGAAGGGAAAAACAGAGAGAAACATCAAAGTGAGAGGAACACTTTGATTGGTTGTCTCCTGCATATGCCCTGACCTGAGCCCCGGCAGGGAGGAGCCTGCAACCTAGGTACATGCCCTTGGTCAGAATTGAACCCAGACCCTGCAGTCAGCAGGCTGAGGCATTATGCACTGAGCCAAACCGGCTAGGGCAGGATATGACATTTCTTAGCCCTCCAGAAGTGGACCTTCATTTTTTTCTCCAGGAGTGTGGTGGAAAAACCCTAGATCACCTTTAGGGATTCTTATTACCCAAGTTACTAAGAATATTACCAGTGGCATACAGGGAGCTTAGCCAATGAGCAGTCAGAAAAGGTGTTTCCTCTGTAGTTCACTCTGATCACCGGTTTCACCCTTGCTCCTCCAATCCCAGCTCCATCCCTGGACAGGCCTGTAACCTCTGGCCAAGGTTGCAGGCCTGGGCAGAGGACCCCCAAACCCCTCCGATCTCTGGCTTCACAGAGCCCAGGCTTCTGTGATCACCGGCTCTGATCCTGTCCCCTGCCATCACCGGCTCTGCCCTTGCCCCACAGACAGCCTCTGGCCAAGGCTGCAGGCCTGGGCAGGGGACCCCCCAGACCCCTGCTTTGCCGATTCCACTAGTGCCCAGGCCCCATCGATCCCCCGCCTTGCTCCTGCCCAGGCCTTATGCCTGGCGAGGGAACCCTCACACCCCTCTGATCACTGGCTCCTCCCTTGCCCATGCCTTAGGCCTCTGATGAAGGCCTCTGACCTGGGCAGGGGACCCCCAGCCCCCTCTGATCACCTGTTCTGCTCCTCAGGCCCCCCGCATCCCCAGCTACCTGCCTGGCTAATAGGCCTGACCACTTCAGTGGCAGGACTGAGCCAGACTAGGCGCAGCCATCTTGTGACCATGGGGGAGGCCATCTTGTGTCCATGGAGGAGGCCATCTTTATGACAGAATGATGCCTAATTTGCATATTACTCTTTTATTAGATAGGATCATTGTTTTCCCTTTCTCTATAATAGAAGTGTCAACCAAATTCACGATTGACAATAACAGATCGAAACACACATTTGATTGGCGCCAGCAAGAGGTTGTATCGCACATGTGCGAGTCAACTTAGCCTTTTATATATATAGAATAAACTTGATTAATTAGACCTGCTTTCTGATTTAGCTAAACTTTTTCCAGCCCAGTGAAGCACCCCAACTTCTCTTTCAGGTAATTATCAGCAACACAGCAGTAAAAATCAACATGAAGCACATTATTATTGTAGATTACACAAGGAGAGCAAAGGGTAAAATATTTAACTGCAGCAGTGTTTGGCTGTATTCTGTGCAGTGAGAAAACCTGAAGTCATTTTCAAGGTCCACCATTTCTTTTCAGTCAGGTCAAGTTTCTAAACTTTCTAAATCTCCATTTTCTGGCTAATGAAAAGAAAATAGGATTCTACTGAGTCTCCTATCTACTCTAGGACTTCTCTGAAGATTAAATGAGATAAGGCACAGAAAAATGCTTCATAGACATTTGGTTATTGTGTAAAATGCTTGCACCTGGCTATAAAGCAAGCCATGTTTCTGGGCTTAAGAAACTCCAAGGAGGTTGGTCATTAGGGAGAGGAAGCCAGGTGTTGCTATGTGATGTCATTACCTGGAACCCACAATGACTGTTTCTGGGCTGGGCTGAGCTGGATATGGGCCACATTTTGTACCATGGGTCTCAGCAGCATTAGCTGTGACTTGGTGGACTGTCGTTTGGAGGTGATGGTGGGGTCTGTGTCCCACTTGGGGGAAGCTGAGTGTTGCTTTGTTGGTGCCAGGTCTGTGGTCTTGATTCTTTGTAAATGGCCAGTGTGCATCATGGCAGCTCCTGCGATGAACGTCTACCCCTTGGTCAGTGACTGGTTGGATGGTTGGAGAGACCCTTAGCATAATTGCCATATATATCTAATCTAATAAAAGAGTAATATGCAAATTGACCCTCACTCCACAAGCCACACCCACCAACCAATCAGGAGCAAATATGCAAATTAACTCAACTAAGAAGGCAGCAGCCACGGAGCTGGAGTTGCCCTGGGCAATGGAGGAAGCTCTGAGCTCTACTCAAGACTACAAAGTTTCAATTATAGAAGATAAACAAACCCCAGATACCTGCTAGGCTGGGACCTTGGGTTGCCAGGGGCAACCCAGGTTTCCAGCGGGGACCAAGGCAACAAAGTTTCAATTATAGAAGTTGAATAAATCCCAGATACCTGCTTTCAGCCGGGCACCCCAGTAGAGACCCGAACCCTGAAGGGACTGTGGGCAGCCTGAAACGGCCATCAGCCCCTCACCCAGGCTGGCCAGGCACACCAGCAGGTGGACATCCCCTGAGGGGTCCCAGACTGCGAGAGCGCACAGGCTGGGTTGAAGGGACCCCCCCCCCCACAGTGCACAAATTTTTGTGCACCGGGCCTCTAGTATATATATATATCTAAACTAATAAAAGCGTAATATTAAAATTAACCGTTTCTTCGGGACGGCCTAAGCCACGCCCACCAGCAAGTCAGAGTGACTGTATGCAAATTAGCCCAGCCAAAATGGCGGAGGCCGCAGCCCTGGGCTCCGCCATCTTGGGAGCCTGGGTCCTGGGAAGGTATCTGGGGCCCTGGGCCGCCAGATGCCTTCCCCCGTGGAAAAGCTATCAGGAGAAGTGGGGACCAGCCTGGCGGGACCCTGCAAGCCCCCTGCCGGGAGGCCGATCGGGGCGGGAACGGCCTCCCAGGGCAAGTGGGACCCCTGCAAGCCCCCTGCCGGGAGGCCAATTGGGGCCCCAACGGGCTCCTAGGGCAAGCGGGACCCCGCAAGCCCCCTGCCGGAAGGCCGATCAGGGCGGGAACGGCCTCCCGGGGCAAGAGGGACCCCGCAAGCCCCCTGCTGGTGGCCGATCTGGTGGCCAGCAACACTGGAATGGCCTCCCAGGCGGTGAAGCCTGGGGGGTGGGGGGACCCCATGCCCCCTCCTGGGAAGCCTATGGGGTGGCCAGCACCACTCCATTGCTTCCCAGGCAATGGCCCAGAGGGTCAGTGGGAGCTGTGGCCAGCCTGAAAACTGCCCTTGGCCCCTCATCCAGGCTTGCCACACCCTCTGGGGTGAGGATCTCTACTGGGGTGCTTGACCAGCCTGCAAACAGACATTGGCCCCTCACCCAGGCTGGCCAGGCACACCAGCAGGTGGCCATCCCCAGAGGGGTCCCAAGCTATGAGAGGGCACAGGCCGAGCTGAGGGACCCCCCTCCCCCACCACCCCAGTGCACAAATTTTTGTGCACCGGGCCCCTAGTGTGTGTGTGTGTGTGTGTGTGTGTGTGTGTGTGTGTATATAATATAATATAATAAAAGAGAAATATGCAAATTGACCATTACTCGAGACACCCAAGCCACGCCCACAAGCAAAGCCACGCCCACCAGCAAAGCCACGCCTCCCAGCCAACCAGAGCAGCTGTATGCAAATTAGCCCAGCCAAAATGGAGGCCAGCAGCCATGGAGCTAGAGCAAACCAGAGGCTTCTGTTGCAACTGCCTGCCTAGGCTGGCTGAACCTCTGCTCATGGCCACGCCCACCAGCCAAGCCATGCCTCCCAGCCAATCAGAGTGGCTGTATGCAAATTAACCAAGCCAAGATGGAGGCCAGCAGCCATGGAGCTAGAGCAAATCAGAGACTTCTGTTGCAACCGCCTGCCTAGGCTGGCTGAGCTCTGCTCACGGCTAGGCCCACCAGCCAATCAGAGCAGCTGTATGCAAATTAACCCAGCCAAGATGGAGACTGACAGGGCGGCTCTGCACTGGGAGCCTCCGAGGCTGGCATAGCTGTGCCAGGTGTGTCAGCTCAGTGTGGGGGGGGGGTCCGGCCTGGGCCCTCCTCAGGGCATCCAGGAGCGCCCGTCCTGGGTCCACTGCCTGGCTCCGCCCCCCAGAGGCCTCTGCAGGGCGTCCAGGAATGCCTGCCCTGGCTCTGCTGCCTGGATCTGCCCTGGGAGCCTCCTCAGGGGTGTGTGGGAGCACCCGTCCAGGGTCTGCTGCTTTCGTCTGCCCTCCGGGGCCACCACAGGGCATGTGGGAGCATCTACTGCACAGTGCAGAGCATCTGAAGCTAGTCTGCTGCCAGGCTCCACCCTGGGTGTGTTCGCTCAGCAGCAGGGCCCCACCGAGGGATCCTGCACCAGCCCCTGGCTCGCCACCCAGCTCTGCGCCAGGTGTGCCCCCTCAGCTGTGGGGGCCCACCAGGCGTGTGTGATCATAGGTCCTCTGGTGGGAAACGTCCAGGCCTGCACTCACCAGCCCTCCCACCCCCCAGTGCACGAACCCTGAAGGGGCTGTGGGCATCCTGAAAATGGCCCTCAGCCCCTCACCCAGGCTGGCCAGGCATGCCAGCAGGTGAACATCCCCCCCGAGGTGTCCCAGACTGCA
>PVJC01049832.1:0-12029 GCA_004026665.1 Murina feae
GGGGGGGGGGGGGGGGGGGGGGGGGGCGCTGCGACCCAAAATGTCCCAGGTGTGGGAGGGACAGGGTCAGCAGAGTCTGATGCTAATTTGTCTCAAGGGCATTTTGAAAACTACACAAAACGGTTTTACGTCGGGCCCTAGAGCACACGGGGAAATGCAGCTTCACAGATTGTCATAGAGCCAAGGGCTGCACCGTCCTGCCCAGTGGGGGAGTAGGTCACTGACCCCCCCGAAGCCCTGCCCGTCATCCAGACGAACCCCCTCCCCCCAGTGCCAGCCTCGGCCAGAGGTCAGGTCCTCGCATTCACAGCTTTGCACCGTTTCACAGAAGGTCTGTGAGGTCACCCGTGCCTGCGCCGTATTCCTGGGATCTGTTCAGCATCCGCCTTCTTCCAGGCAACACGGCGGCCTGAGATCCATCCAGGCACGTGCTGACCTCGTTGGGTGCTATCGCTGGACACTCCTCTGTTGAGTGACCCCCGCCTCGCTCGTCGGATCCCTTCCAATGCGGCTGGGCACTTGGGCTATTTCCAGGTCGCGGCTATCTCGGACGGCGGCGTGGCAGTGTTTTTGTCTGTTTTCTCGGCGGACACAGCGTGGGTTTCTGTGCTGTTCTGACCTAGAGGGATGGCCGCCGGGTCCTTGTGTTTTCCAGGACGGCAGGGCCCGTTTACCTCGCTGACCTCGGGTCCTCCTTGCGCTCTCCTGGGCGGAGAGAGCTCGCTGCGGCTTTAATTTGCATTTCCCTGATTCCTAGTGAGATGGGGCTTTTTGCATGTGATGTCGGCCACTGGGGTTTCCTCCTCTGCAAAGAGCCCCGCTGAGTCCTGTGAGCCCCTCTCTGTTGGGGGGCCTGCCCTCGCCCCGTTTCCATGCGGGAGGCCGCCTGTGGGCTGCCCGTGCGCTGCAGGCACTGTCCCCCCCCCGCCCTGTGGTTTGCGCCGGCTTCTCTGTCTGAGGGCCACACCTTCGATTTAAAACTCTCAGCTCTCCCTGAAACCTCTCATAGAAAGAACGAATCTTTCCATCTGTGCCCAACCAGCAGCACAGTTCCCGATTCAACGGTTTTCAAAAGCATTTATGAGTAATGAGTGAGCTGCAGTGGAACCGTAGTCCATTTTTTGAAAACTTTAAGCTATTTTTGGAGACGTTCTGTTTTGAAATAGCTGTAGGGTCACAGGAAGCTGTGACCAGGGCAGGAGAGTCACGGGTCGCGTTCGGTGTGACGACCGGACAGGGTCAGGGCCGGCGAGGGGCTGTGGTGCACTGTGTGTGTGGATAGTTGTGTTGGTTTTGTTTCTTAAATCCTCACCTGAGAATATGTTTTTATTGATTTTTTAAAGAGGGAGAGAGGTGGGGGGGAACATTGACGTGAGAGAGAAACATCCATCGGTTGCCTCCCATCGGTATGGGACCCCTGACCTAGTTAGATGCCCCGACCAGGAATGGAACCCACCACCTTTTGGTGCAAGGACGATGCCCCAGCCAACCGCGCCGCCCAGCCAGGGCTGTGTGTCTACACCTGGCAGTCACTGTATCACATGTGTAAACCGGAATAACTGCCGACGCAATCAAAGCACAGAACTAGCCCAGCCGGCGTGGCTCAGGGGTTGAGGGTGGACCTCTGGTCCCCAGTGTGGGGTGTGCAGGAGGCAGTCAATCCCTGATTCTCTCTCATCATGCATGTCTCTCTCTCTCTCTCCCTCTTCCTCCCTCTCTGAAATCCATAAACATATATTTAGCACACACACACACACACACACACACACATAAAAAGCCACAACACGATTCCCTGAGCACAGAGATCTCCTCTGCTCAGCCTTCACGCCACCCCCGCCCCCTCTCCCCTCCCCCCTGACCCCAGCCACCTGGAGCCTGTGCTCTATCTTCACACGTTGTCTCTTTGGGAATGTCGTGCCCCTGGACTCACACGCTATAGGACGGGATCGGGAGCGAATGGCCTTTTGGAACGGGCTTCTTTCACTCAACGCAATGCCGCTGAGTTCCCTCCCTCACGCTCCTCGATGGGCGGCTGGTGGGCGGCTGGTGCCCCGCGGAGTGCGAGGACCAGCGTGCTTCATCGCTCGCCTCGGAGCAGCACCTGTCGTCCCAGCTGTTGACCGTCGCACGTAAAGCGCCTTGAGGTCCTGCACAGGTTTTGCGTGGACGCACGTTTTCGCATCTCTGAGATAAACGCCCGGAAGTGCAACTGCTGGTCCTCCGGTCAGTGTGCGTTCAGCTTCATAGAGACCAGCCAGCTGTTTCCAGGGAGCTGAGCCACGGGACACCCCAGCCGCGCAGGGGAGCCCTCTTTCTCCCGGGCCAACACCTGTCCGGCTGGTTTCTCCCGCCAGCTTTCTCATCGGTGGGGACTGGCAGCTCCCTGCCGTCTTTTATGTATGTAATGTAGTCATTTATTTATTTTACCACCTCTTTCCCCCCCCTCTTTTTAATATCTATAGATCTATAGATATAGATATAGATATATTATTTCAGAGAGGAAGGGAAAGGGAGAGAGAGAAACATAAATGATGAGAGAGAATCACTGATAGGCTGCCTCCCCCACGCCCCACACTGGGGATGGAGCCCGCAACCCAAGCCTGCGCCCTTGACTGGAACTGAACCCGGGACCCTTCAGTCTGCAGGCGACGCTATCCGCTGAGCCCAACAGCCAGGGCCCTGTGGCCTCGCTTTACCTTTCCCTGGGGCTCGAGCGTCCTCCGGGCACTCATTTCCCGCCTGCCCCTCTTCAGCGACGCGTTCCTTTGTGGTGTGTGCCCACCTCAGCGGACATGTTTGTGGCTTTGACTATGGACATCGGAGAATTCTTTTTTTTTTTTTTAATATATTTTATTGATTTTTCACAGGGAGGAAAGGAGAGGGACAGAGAGTTAGAAACATCGATGGGAGAGAAACATCCATCAGCTGCCTCCTGCACACCTCCTACTGGGGATGTGCCCGCAACCAAGGTACATGCCCTTGACCGGAATCAAACCCGTGACCTTTCAGTCCGCAGGCTGATGCTCTATCCACTGAGCCAAACCGGTTAGGGCGGAGAATTCTTTATTTCCCCCAGATCCGAGTCCTCTGTCCCTTCCGTGTTGGCAAGCATCTCCTCCCGGCCTGCAGCCTCTCCCGCCCCTGCCCAGGGCTTTCGCGGAGAGAAGCGTGAATGGGGATGAAACCCACTGTCCTCCTCCCATCGCGGAATCAGGTCTCAGCGCGCTTCACCACGCCCCGGGCTGCCTTCTAGATGTTTCCATCCAACTCCAGGGCTCACCTTCAGGCACATGCTGTCTGAGGCGCGAGAGGCTTAGATCAGACCCACTTTCTTTGCTGTTTCGGCCCCTGGGTGTCCGGGGGCCCCAGCACCCCTGGTTGAAAACACTACCCATCGCTGTCGACTCGTTCTGTGTCAGAGAGCCGCCGGCTGGGCCTCGGGGGGCTGTGCGGCTTCACCCTCCTGCTCGCGGTCCGCTCGCTTGCTGTCTGCCAGCACACCGTCTCCACGGCTGCAGCTACACAGCGTCTCACGACTGCATAGGGTTAGCGTGGTTCTTCGCGCTTTATTCTTCTTTTTCAAAACCGTCTTAGCGATTCCGGTTCCTCTGCATCTCCGCGTGCATTTTTTGGATAATCTCAGATGCAAGATGCACCTGCAGAAAGCCAGCAGCCGCGTTAAACCTGCGTCCGTGTGGGGAGAACAGACACCTGTACGGCGTGAAGTATTTCGATCCGTGAGCACAGTCTGTCTCTCCATTCGTTCGTTCTGTTTCCTCCGATTGGTTTCGTCATCACTTGGTAGTTTTCAGCCTACGAGTCCTGCGCGTGTTTTGCTACAATTGGGTCTTGGAATTTTTTAAAGCTGTAAACGGCCTTGGTCCGGGAGGTTGGCCTGCGCCTGTGCATTGCTGGTGCACAGCAGCATCACTGACGTCTGGAGACAGATTCTGTAGCCTGTGAGCTTGGGGAACTCGTTTGTTAGCTGTGGGCGGATTTTGTAGATTTCTTGAGATTTTCTGTTTAGACCGCATTGCCATCTGCAAACGGAAGCTTTATTTTTTCTTTCTTGATCTGTATGTTTTTTACTTCCCTTTCATGGCTGCCAGAACTTCCAGTGCCAGGTGGGATAGAACTGGTGAGGGAACATCTTTGCCTTCTAATTTTAGGGGGGGGACATTCAGGTTTCACCAGTAAGTATGATGTGAGTTGTAGACTTTTAGTAGATCTTTATTTTTCTTAAATCCTCAACTGAGGATATATTATAATTATAACTATTATTAGAAAGAGGGGAAAGGAGAGGGGAGACGGGAGGGAGAGAGAAGCATCAATGTGAGAGAGAAACACTGGTTGGCTGCTGCCTGTATGTGTTCTCACTGGGGATGTAGCTGGAAGCTGGGCATCTGCCCCGACCAGGAGTCGAACCTGAACCCTCTTGGCTCACAGGGCGATGCTCCACCCGGCTGAGCCGCTCGGCCCGGGCCGGTGCGTCCTGTTTAGGAAGTCGAGGGCGTTTCTCCTCCGTTTCTAGTTTTTCTGAGAACTTTTTAAAGAATCATGAATAACTGTTGAATCCTGTCGCATTTGCCCGACACAATCATTTGATTTTCTTCTTTATCCTGTTAAGATGGTGGGTGACACAGATTCATTTTTGAATATTGAACCAGCCTTGCATCCTTGGAATGAACTCCGCTTGCTCATAGTATAGAATTCTTTTTCTAAGTTGCTGAATTATACTTGCTAGTATTTTGCTAAGAATTTCTGTAGCTATATTCCTGAGGGATAGAATGTATAGTTTCCTTTTCTAGTATTGCTATATATATAAATTGATTTCAGAGAGAAAGCGCAGGGGAGAGAGAAACAGAAGCATCAACGATGAGAGAGAACCATCGACCGGCTGCCTCCTGCACATCTCCTACTGGGGATGGAGCCCGCAGCCCGGGCCTGCGCCCTGACCGGGAGTCGAACTGTGACCTCCTGGTTCATAGGTTGATGCTCAACCACTGAGCCACACTGGCCAGGCTCTAGCATTGCCTTTGTCTGGTTTGGGTGTCACAGTAACACTGGTTTCATCATGAGGCTCCATTGCTGTTTGTGGATGTGTTGCCGGGTTTCCATAAATCCTTGGAGACGACGCAGCGGTCAGGTTTAGGTTATTTTTTTTTGCAGCAACAGCATGTGAGACTGGGGTAGGGCCTCCTGTGTGTCAGGCGACAGAAATATCTGCGCAGGAGTAAAGGCTGCTCACCCTAACACGATTACTCGACACGAGTGTGTGGAAGAAAACCTGGAAGCTGGCGCATGAATCGGCTGTTTCCTTGCTAATAGATGGAAACAGGGGTGTAGCCTTAGCATCGGGGTGCCATCAGCACCTCACTCAGAAGAGCCTGTCCGACGTGGCTTTTAACCTGCACTGAGGCCTCAGCCATATCTGGGACGCGGCCGGTTTTATGCAGTAGGGGTGGGTGCATGCTCGCGAGTGCTTTAGCCGCTGTATGAAGTATACAGTCCTTCAGGACCAATAAAAATATCTGGTAAAACAAAGCCAAGCAAAACACACCCTCCGTCGTCCTGAGGAAGAGCTCGCTCCTGCGTCGTCCCCTCTCGCGGACGGCGGGTTCCATCGAAGTGGAGAAGCGCGTCCCCGGGAGTGAGTTCTAGGAAGTGAATGTCGAATGGTTCGGACAGACAGCCACAGACCCCTGTCTCTGCGCTTCCCTCCCAGCGTTCCTGAAACCCGTGCGGCCCGCCCAGGAGGAGGACGGCTGCAGCTGCGGGTTCCCCGAGGAGGAAGAGGGAGAAGAGGGTGCGCTGTGAATGGAAGTCCCGAGAGCTGCTGGGCCGTGTGGGAGAAGCAGCAACGGAGAAATGGGAGCAGCCCCACCATCGCGGCCATTGGAATACACAGTCCCAGTTAATGCCCAGGGTCCCCCCCGACGAGTCCCTTTAAAACGCACCCCTTTCCGCAGAGGTCGGCACAGGGTGGGTGGCAAAGGGGCATCTTCCAGACAGGCCTGGACAGGTTAGGGTTAGGGTTTTGTTTTGGTTTTTAATCCTCATTCGAGGATATTTTCCCTTTGATCTTTAGAGAGGGTGGAAGAGAGAGGGGAAGAGAGAGAAACATCGATGTGGGAGAAACACATCGATGGGCTGTCCCCTGCATACGCTCCAACCAGGGCTCGGGCTGGGGAGGAGCCTGCAACCGAGGTGCATGCCCTTGACCAGAATCGAACCCGGGACACTCCAGTCCGCAGGCCACCGCTCTATCCACTGAGCCAAACAGGATAGGGCTTCTTCTTCTTTTTTTTTTTTTTTAACTCAAAGAGAATTATATTTTAAATTCAATGATGTAGACAAATGGTCCAGCTAACAACATTCAGGGGTGTGTGCATGTCATATGACATGTGACAACAAGCAGTAAGACGCAGGAAATACCCCCAAGTTTGCCGTCGGTTCAGTCTCCCAGCACAGGGACCTCCTGCAGGGTTGGGGGGAAGGAGGACAGGGCCCCGGTTGGGAGTGAATCTCGGAAGGATTTCCGGGGTCCCCGCAGGTCTGTGGCCCCGCCTCCCTCACCGCTTCCGCCTTTGTCCTGCTCTGGCCAGGGCTTACACTTCATTCACTCTTACAAACGTGAAAGGTAATATTTTATGCGCATGAACTAATAAATGAAACTCAGTCACAGGACGAAGCCCCTTGAGCCCTAGCAGAGAGCTGGGGGGGGGGTGGCCCTGCTCCCCCAGCCGAACCCGAGACCCACGGGCCTTTATATGGCTCAGGAGCTACAAAGAGTTTTCACGTGGTTTTTTAACATCCAAAGAAGATTAAAGTGTCATGACATGTAAAGTTATTTGGGACTCAGATTTCCGAGTCTGTAACTGAAGTTTTTAAAATATTTATATATATATATATATATTTTTTATTGATTTCAGAGAGGAAGGGAGAGCGAGAGAGATAGAACATCGGTGATGACAGAGAACCATGGACCGGCTGCCTCCTGCACGGCGCCTCCTGGGGATCGAGCCCACAACCTGGGCCTGGGCCCCGACTGGGAATCGAACCCTGACCTCCTGGTTCATAGGTTGATATTCAGCCCCTGAGCCACACGGGCTGGGCTATGATTGAGGTTTTACTGGAACACACAACCACGCTCACTCATTATTTACTTCCCCAAGGCGCCTTTACACGGCAATAACAGCGGTGGACAGGGGACAAGGGACTCGATGGGCCACGAAGCAAAAAAAACCAACCAAACAAAAACCATGTAGGGTCTGACCCCGTATAAGGTCAAAGTCAAGGCCGGAGCATCCGCCTGCGTGCCGCCTCTCCCTGGGCTTCTGCCCACCTTCCCGACCCACCCCGGGCAACTCTCTCAGGAATGTTGGTCCCATCAGCCTTACTTTTTAAAAACAAACATCATTGATTATATCATTATACACCCCAAACTGTTTCGTTTCGTTTTGCTTTTGAGTTTTCTGAAAATGGTTTTGTGCTGTGTGGAGACTTTGGGAACTTGCTTTAATGGTTCAAAAGCATATTTATAAGACTCACCCGTGTTGTGGTGTGTAGCTGGAAGACTTTCATTTTGACTGCTTGTGTGCTTTTGCAAATAAACTATAAGTTATCAACCGATTTTTTACCCAAGAGCGTGTGGGCTGTCTCTGGGTTTTTTCGATTGTGAACGGCGTTGCTTTGAATGCTCTTTTATGTGCTTTGTGTGTAAGAGCGTCTCTAAGGAAACTCCCTTTGAGCGAAATTTCTGGATTTAGGGCATATGAACTTCCAACTTTATGAACTAGTACCCGGGCCAGGAGGGATACGCTAACTTACGTAGAAATAAGAAATACCTCCTCCCCCCCCCCCCCCGAGTTATGGCTTACCCAAGACGACAGGTGGCTTCTCACTCTCACCACTCCTGTTTGACATAGTACTGGAAGTACTAGCCATTGCAATTAGACAAGATGAAGAAATAAAAGGCATCCAAATTGGAAAAGTAGAAGTAAAATTGTTATTATTCACAGATGACATGATATTGTACATAGAAAACCCGAAAGACTCCATAAAAACACTACTAGAATTAATACATGAATTCAGCAATGTGGCAGGATACAAAATTAACACCCAGAAATCTATGGCTTTTTTATATACCAATAATGAATTCACAGAAAGAGAAACCAAAAAAACAATCCCATTTACCATTGCAACAACAACAACAAAAAAATCAAGAGACCTCGGAATAAATTTAACCAAGGAGGTAAAGGACACTGAAAAAAGAGATAGAGGAAGACATGAACGAATGGAAGAACATGCCATGTCCATGGATTGGTAGAACCAACATCATTAAAATGTCCATACTTCCCAAAGCAATCTGTCGGTTCAATGCAATCCCCATTAAAATACCAACGGCATACTTCACAGACCTAGAACAAACTCCCCAAAAATTCATCTGGAATAAAAAAAGACCCCGAGTAGCTGTAGCAATCTTGAGAAAGAAGAGCAAAGTTGGAGTGATCACAATACCAACCTATACTACAAACTTGGTTTTCTCAAAACTGCCTGGTACTGGCACAAGAACAGACATAGAGACCGAGGCAACGGAACAGAGAACCCAGAAACCGACCCCAGACATTATGCTCAGCTAGAAGCCCAGTGCACGGATCTGTGCACCAGTGGGCACCCTCGGCCTGGCCTGCGGGATCGGGCGGAACTGGCTCTCTGACAACTCCTGAGGGGTCCCAGATTGAGAGAGGGAGGGACGCGGGAGGTCGGCCAGCCAGGGAGAGACTGCAGGAGGGCTTCTGTCCGACCCCCAGCAAGCTAACCTACCCGTCAGAATGTCTGCCCCCTGGTGGTCAGTGCACATCACAGCAAGCAGTTGAGTGGCCTTAGCATATCATTAGCATATTACGCTTTGATTGGTTGAACAGCTGACTGGACACTTAGCATATTAGGCTTCTATTATATAAGATTAGTATTTGACAAAGGAGGCAAGAGCATGCAATGGAGTCAAGACAGCCTCTTTAATAAATGGTGTTGGGAAAATTGGACAGACACATGCAAAAAAATGAAACTAGACCACCAACTCACACCAGACACAAAAATAAACTCAAAATGGATAAAGGACTTAAACGTAAGACAGGAATCCATAAAAATACTAGAGGGATTTAAAGGCAACAAAATCTCAGACTTATGCCGAAGCAATTTTTTCAGCGATACAGCTCCTAGGGCATTGGAAACTAAAGAGAAGATAAACAAATGGGACTACATCAAAATAAAAAGCTTCTTCACAGCAAAAGAAACCATCAACAAAACAACAAGAAAGCCCACTACATGGGAGAACATATTTGCCAATGATATCACCGATAAGGGTTTAATCTCCAGCATTTATAGGAACTCATACAACTTAACAAAAGGAAGGAAAGCAATCCAATCAAAAAATGGGCAATGGACCTAAATAGACACTTTTCAAAAGAAGACATTCAGAAAGCCAAGAGACATGTGAAAACATGCTCAAAATCACTAATCATCTGAGAGATGCAAATCAAAACAACAATGAGGTACCATCTCACACCTGTCAGAATGGCTATCATCAACAAATCAACAAACGACAAGTGCTGGAGAGGATGCGGAGAAAAAGGAACTCTCCTGCACTGCTGGTGGGAATGCAGACTGGTGCAGCCACTGTGGAGGACAGTATGGAGTTTCCTCAAAAAATTAAAAATAGAACTGCCATTTGACCCAGTGATCCCACTTCTGGGAATATATCCTAAGAAACCAGAAGCACCAATCAGAAAGGATATATGCATCCCTATGTTCATTGCAGCACAATTCACCATAGCTAAAATATGGAAACAGCCTAAGTGCCCATCAGCAGATGAATGGATTAGAAAACTGTGGTACATCTACGCAATGGAATACTATGCTGCTGTAAAAAGGAAGGAATTCTTACCATTTGCAACAGCATGGATGGGCCTGGAGAACATTATGCTAAGTGAAATAAGTCAGTCAGAGAAAGATAAATACCACATGATCACACTCATTTGTGGAATATAATGAACAGCATAAACTGATAAATAAAAATAGAACCACAGACATAGAAGCATCAAACAGACTGTCCAACCTATGAAGGAAGGTGGGGGGTGAGAGGGTAAGAGATAAACCAAAGGATTTGTGTGCATGCATACAGCATAACCCACAGACATAGGCAGTAGGGGTGGCGTGCCTGGGGAGAGGTCAGTTGGGGAAAAAGGAGACTCATGTAGTATTTTAAACAATAAAGAATAAAAATAATTTTACAACTCATTTCTTACATGGTTACTAGAGGCCCGGTGCACGAATTCGTGCACAGTGGGGTCTACCCTCCTTCCCCACCGCCCAGCCTGGCCAGCGATCAAGGCCACTTGGGGCCGGCAGGGTAGGGGGTAGGGACCGCGGGAGGTCGGCCGGCCACAGGAGGTTGGCTGGCCGCGGTTGGTTGGCTGTGAGAATGCATTGATCACCAGGAAGCAGCTCCTGCATTGAGCATCTGCCCCCTGGTGGTCAGTGCGTGTCATAGCTACTGGCCAGTTGTCCAGTCGTCCGGTCATCACAGTCGCTTAGGCTTTTATATATATAGTTGGGGCGACACTGGTTGTCAACATTATACAGGTTTCAGGCACACCATTCCACAGCACCTCATCTGTACACCACTGTGCTCACACCCACGACGAGTCTCCTTCCATCAACATTTGTCGCCTCCCTACCCTCTACCATCTTTGATTTGGGTTCAAACTTCAGCAACGTACCAAGAAAACTACTGCCCAGAAGAAATTCCGTGAAATAATAGCGATTCCTCCCCCTTCGTTAAAGCATGTGTTTTCTTCTGCTTTGGCGTAGGATAGAACTGTATGTGTTCAGAAAACATTGGTCGATTTCATTGAAATTAAAATATCTTCCCTTGGGTGTTAGTCTTGGGCCCCTGAATCCCGTCTTGCTAGAATGCCATGCTCTGTGGTACAATCCTGTTATTATTTAGTTCATCGGTTTATTTTGTTCATTAGATCCCACAGATGAGTGAGATCATGGAACACTTGTCTTTCTCTGACTGACTTATGTCGCTTAGCATCATGCTCTCCAGGTCCCCCCATGCTGTCTCCAGGGCGAGAGACCCCTTTTCACTGCTGCATAGTATTCCATGAGTGGTACAATCCATTTATTTATTTTTTAATATATTTTATTGATTTTTTTACAGACAGGAAGGGAGAGAGAGAGTTAGAAACATCTATGAGAGAGAAACATCGATCAGCTGCCTCCTGCACACCTCCTACTGGGGATGTGCTCACAACCAAGGTACATGCCCTTGACCGGAATCGAACCCGGGACCTTTCAGTCTGCAGGCCGACGCTCTATCCACTGAGCCAGACCAGCCAGGGCTACAACCCTTTTAAAACAGGAGGCAGACAGAGCTACGGGGAGGTTACAGAGCCAGGTCAGAAACAGGGGTGTGTGTAACCCGTTTTTCTTTTTTTACTTTCTCTTCCAAACCACAACGCTACAAATCCTGATGTGGCTTCCCCTCTGCCTTGGGGCCCCAGGTCAGGAACGCAGACCGTGGAGG
This sequence comes from Murina feae, assembly GCA_004026665.1. Lineage (NCBI taxonomy): Eukaryota > Metazoa > Chordata > Mammalia > Chiroptera > Vespertilionidae > Murina > Murina feae. The sequence goes on from PVJC01049832.1 coordinate 11,597, forward strand.
CGTTCTGCTTCTCGGCCCTGAAGCTGATCTCAGCCCCTCCGGTGTCATGGGGGAAGTCACACGTGAAAAACACAGGGCTTAGGAGTGGGAGGCACCTCTCCCCCGAGTGCAGTGCACAGAGACAGATGCGCAGGACGGAGTGAAGGGGTCCCCTGGGGGTTTGCTGAGGGAAGTCGATCATAAGCTTAACAGGGATGGACGTAAATTTCTGGATCAGAATAAAGGAATCCACCCGGGGACATCCGCCTTGGAATCTGCTCTGCACGCGTACACACCAGCTCGGGTCACTTTCTGGGGAGGAGAGATCACCCCGATGGAAACTTCTGCCTCGAGGGGCCCCGGCCACCAGAGTGGGTGTCTCCCTCCCCTGCAGGCGGGTCTTTCCGTCCGTGGGTGGGGCGCAGCCTGGGCCACAGCTCGGGCGGCTTCCGTG
>PVJC01049833.1:0-12019 GCA_004026665.1 Murina feae
GGTGATCACTGAGAGGAATTAACCTCTAAGCCACTTGGTTATGAGAGTCAGCTGTGTCTACAGTGGGAGAACTTCTGTGCTGGAGACACCCTTATGGGGCTAGAGTTGTTTCAGTGGGGCTTTTATGCTCACTGCATCTGCCCCGAGTGTGTTCCTTGTGGATCTGTTTTGTTTAGGTTAGTCCCACTCTGGCCACTGGATGGGGCTGGCTCCTGTATCTTTAAGGAGGTGTTGAGTTAGCTTTGCCTTAGGCTACTCAGTCTTTTATCTGCAAAAGCCTCTGACGCAGCTTGGGAGGGGCGGGGCCTCGGGGAGTCTGCAGGGCAGGGTGGAGCAAATAGCTATGGCGCTTCTCAGCGCTGCGCTGAGAGACACCAGGTCTCTGTGTCCCACGGTAATTGCTGCAAGCAATGCTGAGAGAAACCCGCTTTGGATTTCCTCCTGGTGCCAGTCAGTCCCCCTTCTCCGGGTGTCTGGGTCCTCAGAAACTCGCCTGGAACTGGAGTTCAGAGCCGCTAGGAACTTGTGGCTCTCTCCGTTTTGGAAAAGAACCGCGACCTCCGGCACCAGCCCTTTCCCCGAGCCCCGTGCGCGCGCCTCCGTACCTCTGTACTTTGCTTCCGCCACTCCTCTGAGTCTCAGACTCTTTTCTATTTGTAGGATTTTCACTCCGCCAGCCTTCCTGTGGGTGCGAGTGGTGTCCGTGTGTTCTTTTCGTGGTTTTTCTGAAATAGTTTTTCACGGCTGCATTTACGGTGTTTCCTTATGCCGCCATCTTGCTGTCCTTCACTCTTTTCTTGCTCAGTGGTTTCTGATGAGATGTCCTCTATAATTCTCTTCCTTGTTTTATAAACACATGGACTCCTTCTCTCGCTTGCCCCCAGACTGCTTTCAAGATTTTCCTTTCACCTTTGGTTTTCTGCAGTTTGTATTTGATGTGCTAAGGTGTACATTTTGGGGTTTTGTTTTATTTAGCATTCTCTGAGCTTCCTGGATATTTGGTTTCGTGTCTGTCATTAATTTTGGAAAAGTCTCAGTATTATAGCTTTAAATATTTCTTCTGTCCTCCCCCCACCCTTACCCCCCCACCCCCGGTGTTTCAGTTAGTATATGTTGCATCTTTTTAAATTGTCCCACAATTCTTGGATGTTTTGTTTTTTTGTGTGTGGTTTTTTTGTTTTTATTTTTGTTTGTTTTTGTGTGGGGGGGGGGTTTTGGTGATAGTGAGTTTTTCTTGTTTCTCCTTCATTTTCATTTGAGAAGTCTCTTTTGACATACCTTGAAGCTCACTAATTCTTTCCTTGGTTGTGTCCATTCTACTGATCAGCTATCTCATCAAAAGCAGAGTTTGTTTCTTGTACAGTATTTTTTATTTCTAGCATTTCTTTTTTATTATTTCTTAGAGTTAGAAATAACTCTGAGAAATAGTTCGCATTACTCATTTGTTCTTGCATATTGTCTACTTTTTCCATTCAAAGCCTTAGCATAATAATCATTTTCAATTGCCTGCCTGATAATTTTTAGCCATTTTATTGTTTTATCCCCTCTCTACCCTTCTGTCATGTCTCTCTGAACATCTGATGAATCCTTCTAGTTCTGTTCTTCGTTCTGAAGCTCGTCTTCCTATTCCTCACCTCCTTGTCTCTCAGTCCGTTCTGAGAACCTTTTTGGATCAGTCTCCCAGTTAAGTGATTCTGTTATTGTGTATAACTTAATTTTTGAGTTTTTAATTCCAACTCTAATTCTTATTTCTAAGCTTCAATATTTATTTTTCAAATATATTAGCAACTTTTCATGTGCTCCTGTTCCTCGATCACGTTCTTGCTCCTCTTGAAGCCTTTCCATGTCGTCATTCTGTTTGAACGAAGCCTTGAGGCTGTAGGCCTGCTGTTGCTCCAGCTGCTGTGTGGCTTCCTTACACCTGTCGTAACTTGTTATTACGACCTCCTGTTTTGTGCATCCTACCTTGTGAGAAACCCACCCCGGCCCCACGCAGGGATGCTTCCTCAAAAGTAGGCTTCCGTTTACTGGCATGAGGTACCCCAGGGGCACTGACCCCCCCGGGCCCTCCAGCTCTTCTGCCCGTGGGACCAGGGATCCGTCCCCCATTACTATAATCTGGTGCGTGAGCCCTTGGGGCAGCCCCTTTCCTTCCCACCTCCACCTGGCCCTGTTTTTTCTTGTCATGTTATCATTTATTTGTGAAAGGCTTTCCTTGCTTTCTCTGTGGCTCAGCACTTGTTACAAAAGTGTTTCGTGCCATTTATCCCCCTTAGTGGACAAAGGCCCAGCAGAGATGAACTGCGCATGACCTTCCAGAGAAGCGCACACGTGAGCTGGGGGGGCAGTTCACCCCGGGCTTGCCACCTGCCCCAGGAGCAGTGAGTCATGGCTGCAGGGCCAGACTCTGGACTGGCATCTGAGGTGCCCAACTTTAATCCCATCCTTTCTGTCTGGGAATCATTCCCCCTGCTAGCAGAGGGTCTAGGGATGAAGTGGAGAGAGGTCTTGAATTCTGCGCGGGACCCTGAGGGCTGTTTGGAGATAGTCTGCAGGTTACCCTCAGAGACTGCGATGCATCGAGGGGTGTTGCTAAGTGGGCCACTCATGTCTGTCACCTCCCTCCTGAGTCACTCAGCACACCCACTGCAGAGTGTTTGGTAAAGTTCATGGCAGTGCAGATCGGAATTTGAGGGAGAGGAAAGCTCTTTAGCAACTAGGGGCAGATGGCTGCACTCGGGGCCCTGTGGTGGCCTGTGTCTGCATTTGTCTGAGAGGCTGTGCTCAGTTCTTCTGGCCTGAGAACTGGCAGCACCAAGCAGAGCAGAGCTGTCACCTCTTTCCCACCTTCGCAGGAGTGGGGGAAGCTTAGGAGGAAGAAGCACACGTGGTGTCCCGCCACTATGGTCTCCCTCTGAAGCTCAGTGTGGGCAGTCCCTCCCGCGTGTATGTCTGTGGCTCTCCATCTTCTGCACCTGCCCACGTGACTCTGGGGCTGCCTGGTCGTGTGCGTGAACTCAGCGGGCTAAGTGAAGGCATCTGGTTGGCTGGGTGCATGTGTGCATTGAAGCTTGCATTTAAAGCAAAAGGGTTGTTTTCTTGTGAATCACTTTTGTCTCATGAGTGGAGAGCAGTTCAGCACTTGGGTTGGTGAAGCGGCGTGGAGCCCTGTAGGGCTCGGTGTCTGAGGCAGTAGCACTCCCATGGTGAGGGACTTTCATGCTTGGATCACAGGTGTGCTGCCTGTGGTTCGGCCCAGAAACCGTGAGCCTGGCAGGCGCCTGTCCTTCTGAAGGAAGCCACAGATGTCGAGGTCGGTCGGTGTCTTGTGCAAAAGCATGCATGCAGACACAGCCTGTCCCTGCGCCCTCGCTCCCTCGCTCCCTGTTGGGGGATAGATGGGTCTCCTTTTCTGAGTGGATTTGCTTAGGGAAGGGTGTGAAACGAATGAAGAGCCATTAGCATATGTTTCCACCTCCCCGTCTTACTTACAGCAGGGCCCCTTACTTCTCCAGGCTGGACTCTGCTCAGCATTCTTGCATACCCATTCGTGCCAGGCCTGTGCTTCCTGCTAGGAGCATAGAAACAGTTTGCCCTGGTCCCTGTTGTCAGGAACCTCATAGTCTCCAGAGAAGACAGAAACCTGCTCAGACTTGAAAATCCATTGCTCTGATATCCCTTAATAGAAATCGCAGAGGCCAAGTAGGAAGGTAATCGTGAAGAGGGGAAACTAACTGTGATCCCAGGGTGGGTTTGCAGAGGAGGTGATACTGGGGTAGGGTTTTGAAGGGTAAGCAAGAGCTCTCTGGACCCATGTGGTTGTAGGTACAGATTGTCAGCCAGGCTTTCTCCAGTGAAACCAGGCATCTCGCCGTGTCAGGGGCTGCTTGGGAGGTACTTGAGAAGAGGCCGTGCAGCTCTGGAGGTGCTTCTGTTGTGCCGAGGTCACCAGCTGGGCTGGCTGGGAGGAGCCACTGGTTCCACCTGTTGCACATTTCTGCCCCTTAGCAGAGTGTCTTCAAGACTCAGAACCTGCCAGTCAGTGACTTCCCATCAGTCCTTCTCAGCACAGCAGCTCGTGGTGTGCCTCTCCTCTGCGGACATCCAGTCTTGTTCTCCCTGCCCATGGGTCCCCTGCAGAGTGGCCAGCTCAGGCTCCCACTGTGACCCTGGGTGGCCAGTGCAGACCTGTTTCTTCCCACTTTCAAGTCTCGAATCTCATTCCAGTTCACCCAGCATCTTTGCCTCCTGAGCCCGGTCAAAGTCAGGAGGGACACAAAACCACCCACATGGAGTGACGCCTGGGAGGGCAGCAGAGCCTGCACGGGGGTGGGTCTGTGTGTGGGGGACCACAGTCTTAGGGAGGGTAATGGTCCACACACATAGCACCAAATGGTCACTGTGGCCAGGCCGTGTGCTCAACACTTGACATACACTGTCTGATTCCGTCCCTCCCACAGCCCCTGGAGGTAGGTATTTCCAAATTACATAGGAGAAAATGAAAGCACAGAAAGGTGCAGCAATTTGCCTAAGGTCACACAGCTAGGGAAAGGGAGAGCTGACATCTGAACCCTTGAGACTACAGCCTGAAGGTTGAGGAAGGGACCAGAGTTCACATCCAGCTGTGTCCCTGACACCTGCCAAGAAAGGAGCCAGACGTCCAATCACAGCTGTTGTCCCGACAACACCAGGCTTCCTTCTGTTGTCTGCATCTTTGTGGCTGTCACTTCACCATTTCTCATCCTTTCCTCTTGTGGCTCACTCCCCCACCTGCCCAGACTGGTCTTTCTCATCACCCGACCAGGTCATCACCCCTGCTGCTTACCCTCTATAGCTCCCTAATCCCCTCTGCACAAAAGTCACACAAAGTCATCTCATTGGGCCCCTGTGCCTTGTCTCCCTACTATCCCCCCTTCCTCTCACCCTAGCCAGGCCCCAGGGTTCTGCCAGACCATCACCTGCTCTTGGGAATCCTTCTAAACCCAACTGCCCCACACTCGAGTGTACAGCACTCTGCGCAGTTGTGTGTCCCAGAGGGTGGGACCCCCAGGCGTGGTCCCCAAGGACAGGCTATAGCTTTAGGAGGCGGACCTGGGCCGAGGGCTGCTGGGGTAAGCCGAGGGCCCAGCCTTGGCCAGGAACCGGGTGGTCCGCTCCCTCATGAAGCTTACAGAATTGGAGAGAAGGCAGACATTGAACCACTGGGCACAAGTAAGTCTTGAATTACAAGAGTGATAAGTGCTAAGAGGGAAAATGGTGGCTCTGTTGTGTTTAATGGAAGGCCCATGTCTTGGTCTTGATAGTAGATGGTGAGGCCCAAGTCAGAGACGGCTTCTCTGAGGAAGTGGCAGTTAGGCCTGAAGGGTGACTGTCAGTCAGTGAGACCGAGAGCAGAGGACGTTCTAGAACATAGACATGGCATGAGTGAAGATGGGGGTCAGGAGGAGCTGGGGGTTTGAGGACCAAGGGAAGGCCAGTGTGTCCAGGGGCTGGGTAAGCAGGAAGGACAGCGGGACCACAGTTACAGCTGTGACTGCATCATAAGAGCAGTGGGACACACTGGCATCCGAAGCAGGGAGTCACCATTCTAGGTCCATTCAGAAGCTCCTCCTGCTGAGGAGCAGCCCTGCAAGGTGATGGGCTGCTGAGCAGAGAGAAGGCTGGAGGGCGCCTGCCCCCTCCCTGGGATGGGGCCTGCCCCAAGGGCCTGGGGGCATCCGAGCAGCGTAAAATGAGTAGTTCTTCAGGGTGCACTCCCTTTGCCCACATGAGAGCACAGTGTAAGGGTTTTCCCATGTTTTTATCAGTGATTCCAGAGTTTACTTTTTAGCAGTAATGACAGTGTCAGATGGGAGTAGCCCGAAGAGCAGGTCTTAGGCCAATGAGCACACTTACCCTGTGGTGAGGGGGAGTGTTGGAAGCTCTGGAGCTGTCTCGGAGCTGCTTCAGGTATCTCTTGAGGCATCGGTTGCTTTCACATCCCACCTGGTTTCAGTGTGACCTGTGCTGTGGACTCGCCACCCGCCCTGTAAGACGTGCTCGCCAGGGCAGCCGTCACAGCGAGCGTGTCCCCCAAGGCTTCCAGAAGGGACCCGTCTGTCTGTAGCCTAACGAGCTGGGTGAGCAGATGTGAATGTTGATATGTGATTAGAACTTTTTTCTTGTAGGCTTTACCACCAGCACCTGTTCAGAATCACACAAATAAGCATCAGGTATTCAATGCATCTCTTCAAGACCATATTTACCCGAGCTGTTTTGGGACTACTCCAGAGTGGAATAGTTCTAAGTTTATAAGTCTGTGGGGATCAGAAGTGATGAATGATAAGAACTGGAGTCCTGGCACTTTCTTGCCAGATACAATTTCTGGTAAGGAACCTGTTAAAACTTTATTCAAGTTTTCAAATGATCTGAGCTGAGTGGATGGCCTTCTGGCTATGTTCTCCCCTGGCAGCCCCAGAGGGCGGGCCCTCGTGCAGCCATGCCCAGGCTGCTGCTCCCCTGCCTCTGCCTCCAATGGGCGGCCCTGGGCCCGCCTTGCTGCCCCTCCCTCTGCTGCCCCCTCCCTGCACACCTGTCACAGCCACAGCCGTAGCATGGGCCTGGCTGACGCCCACTGGTTCTCGAGCAGGGGTGGCAACCAGACAGGCCCAGTGCACAGGGTGGGGCAGCAGTGCCACAGCCTACTCAAGTGTTGTCACTTACCTTCCTTTTCTCTATTTCTGTACTGACCCTTCATGGGACTTGTCCCTCTAACAAGCTCCGCCCTGCCAGCCGCTGAGGCGCAGCTGTCACTTGAGAGCCGGGCACCTAAGGGGCTGCTACCTACCCCTCATCTCTGTCTTCATGTGGTTAGAGCCCCTGGTAGTCCCACGCCCAGCCCCTGCATGTGCTCAGAACAGCAAGCTAGACTGGACATCTGTCTGGTCTGTGCCTGGAAAGGGTTTCTAGCTGTGTGACCTTGGGCAAGTTGCTTAGCCTCTCTGAGCCTCAGTTTCCTCATCTTTAGGATGGGAATGATACTGTCAAGCTCAGAAGGCAGTTCTAAGACATAAAAGAAAACAAGCTGTGGGAGGCACCGAGCACAAGTCTGGACACATAGCAGGTGCTCAGTGAGTTTCTTTTTGCGTAAACGCAAGAGCACTCGGTCGCCCCAGGAGCAGGCTCACTGCAGAGCAGCCCCACAACGAGGGCGCAACCTGCGTGTGCTCTCTCGTTGACGCTAATGCCGCTTCCTTAGGAGCCTTAACTGTCCCTTTTGTCTCTGAAGGGAGTGACATATTGGGGCCAACGTTCTCAGAGACAAGACCCGACACCCTCCCACCACCGCCGAGCAGCAGCTCCCCCACAGGCCTGGATTGCAGAGAGAAAAGAAGCGCTGCAAGGAAGAAATGCCTGTACAGCTTCCAAGACGCTTTCATGGAAGCGAACAAAGTGGTGATGGCCACCTCCTCAGCCACCTCCTCCGTGTCCTGCACGGCCACCACGGTGCAGTCAAGCAACAGCCAGTTCAAAGTGTCGTCCAAGAGGCCGCCTTCCTTAGGTAAGGCCTGCTGCTGGCCTGGCCGGAGGCTCGGTGTAATTAGCAGTGCTCACGCCCAAGAGGATCGCACTGTCACATGTCCTGTGGGGCTCGGCCACCTCTGGGTCCTGCCTTTCACTTTGTACCTGCTGTTAGCACAGTCATCTAAAAGCAGAGCTTCATGGACAGTGTGCCTGTGGGCATTGCTGCTGTGCAGGTGGTGTGCCATCACACTCGGATCCGAGCCCACGGGAGAGCAGGAAGCAGGGAAGCCATCAGACGGGCAGGTGGTGGGGCACAGGAGCTAGCACAGAGCGCCCGCGCTGGCCAGGGGGACCGTGTGCGTAGCGTGGAGTGTTGGAGCGGCTCACAGCACATGGTGGAAGGGAGGAGTCCTGGTGCTCAGGAGGGCCTGGTGCGGCTGCTGCCGCCGCCTGGGGAAGGGAAGATCATGGTCGCTGTGTGAGCAAGAATGAGGGAAGGGGAAACCGGGTGACACCGCGGTGGTGTTGAGAACCTTGGATGTCAGTGTGGGGAACACGGTGCCCCCTGTTGGGAGCAGCTCCCACAGGTGCTTGGCAGCTGCCCTGCACCCCTGCCTGGAGGCGGCCTCACCACCACAGAGCAGCCACCGGTGCTCCTGGGTGGGCAGATAGGAGACACGGCATAGCCTTGGCGGGACACGTGCCCAGGGCATGTGTGCTCAGTCTGACCCAGGACCCGCTGCAGCTGGTGGCAGCTGCTCTGCTCAGAGGGCGCCGGGTCATGAAAGGCAGGGCAGGTTAGAGCAGCTCAGAAGGACGTGCGGGGAAGGGCTGTGCGGGGGGTTGTTCAGGAATGAGGGCGTCCTTCCTGGCGGTGTCTGGTGCGATGTGCTGTGTGGTCACAGTGACGTGTGCATCCTTTTGGGGGCCGTGCCAAACAGAGTACATAGAAGCGCGTGTGTCCGAAGTGAAGGGAAAGGACAGAATGGTAACTGGTCATGCATCCAGGTGAAGGGTATTGGGTATTTTTTTTTTTACTGTTTCCTTCAACTTTTCTATAGATTTGAACATAATTAGAGAGAAAAAAATTGGTAGAAAGTGCTAAAAGGATTATGAATGTGTGTCTGACCTGAGCTGTCGGCACGACTCCATGTCTGACACAGGTGAGGTCTTCCACGGCATCAGCAAGGAGGAGCACAGGCACGCGGTGCCCGCCGCCCCGAGGAACAGTCCCACCGGCCTGGCGCCGCTCCCCACACTTGCCCCCGCCCCCCTCGCACCAGCCTCCACGCCTCACCTGGCAAACCTTGCGGCCCCCACCTTCCCCAAAACTGCAGCCACCTCTCCTGGGTTTGTGGACACGCGCAAGAGCTTCTGTCCTGCTTCAGTTGCCCCCACGGCCCCCAGCACGGACGGTCCCATCAGCGCACCTCCAAGCGTCTGCAGGTGAGCCAGGTCCTGGAGGTAGAGGCCAGGACACGTTGGGGACTGGGTGCCGTGCACCTGACACTGGAAGAGCCGTGGGAGCTCTGGCCCTGGTGCTGGTGGTGGCTAACTTGTGCGGTGCGGCGGGGAGGGCGGACGCCCGCAGAGCCCGGGTGGGGAGGCTGGTGCAGAGCAGGGCTGCATGGGTGGGTACACAGAACTCCCCCCCCCCCCGCCACCCATCAGGGAGCGCGCCTTGAGTGTCCTTTAAGTTGTCCTTGTTACACTCTGAGCAAAGTACAACACAGCAAACTCTTGACAGTTTTGTTTTGTTTTAAATATGTTTTCATTGATTGCAGAGAGACGAAGAGACCGGGCGAGGGAGAGAGACATCTGTCCGTTGCCTCCAGTGTTCACACTCTGACCGGGAACCAAACCCCCCTCCTCGGTGCACCGGACGACGTTCCGTCAGCTGAGCCACACTGGCCAGGGCTGGACAGTTTATTTTGTTGTTTTGTTTTTTGTTGTTTTTCTTAAAGTGAGTATATGCATGGAAGTCATGCGTTTATTTTTTAATTCTCACCCGAAGACATGTTTTCATCCTTTTTTTTTTTAATTTTATAATTTTTTACAGAGAAGAAGGGAGAGGGATAGAGAGTTAGAAACATCGATCAGCTGCCTCCTGCACACCTCCTACTGGGGATGTGCTCGCAACCAAGGTCCATGCCCTTGACCGGAATCGAACCTGGGACCCTTCAGTCCGCAGGCCGACGCTCTATCCACTGAGCCAAACCGGTCAGGGCTTTCATCCATTTTAGAGAGAAGAAGGGAGAGGGGGAAAGAGAGTGGAATATCCATTGGTTTCCTCCCGCACGTGCCTCAGCCTGGGACCAAACCCGCCGCCTGTGCACGTGCCCAGCCAGAATCAGATGCGCCCCCTTTCAGTGTGCGGGACAGCGCTCCAGCCAGCTGAGCCGCACTGGCCAGGGCCACGCAGTTTTCATTTGTTTTTTTGTGTTGTTGTTTTTTAAATTTATCTTTATTGTTCAGATTATTACAGTTGTTCCTCTTTTTTCCCCCTTAGCTCCCCTCCTCCCAGTTCCCACCCCAACCTCTGTCCTTGCTCTCCCCCCACCCCGTCCTCATCCATAGGTGTACAATTATTGTCCAGTCTCTTCCCGCACCCCCAACACCCTTAACCCCCGAAAATTGTCAGTCCACTCCCTTTCTATGCCCCTGATTCTACTCTGTTCACCAGCTTATCCTGTTCGTCGGAGTTTTTGGCCGCGCAGTTCTCACCTGAAGACAGTTTTTGTTACCTTTGACCTTGTCTGTTGAAAGCCACCTCCCACCCCCCGGGATACAGTGGTGGTGGGGACAGTGGAGAGACTGCATGTGACCACCTGCCGCATGCATCACCTTGCCCCACTGCCACCCAGCCCCCCGACTGTGGCCCCCATGTCCGTGTGGACCTGGGTCTGGTTGTGAGGGGCAGAGCCTGTAGGGGTGGCTGCTTGCTGACAGGCCCACATGCGGTTTTGCAGTGACCCGGACTGCGAAGGGCACCGCTGTGAGAATGGCGTCTACGACCCACAGCAGGATGATGGGGACGAGAGCGCAGACGAGGACAGCTGCTCCGAGCACAGCTCTAGCACCTCCACCTCCACCAACCAGAAGGAGGGCAAGTACTGTGACTGCTGCTACTGTGAATTCTTCGGGCACGGCGGGGTGAGTGCGCGCTGCCCCTGCTGTCAGTGCGGTGCGGGTGTCCGGTGTGACAGGCGTAGCACACACCGGCTGTGAGGCCTGGTGGAATTCAGGGGACTTACTTGCAACATAGTTCAAACCATGGTGTGGTGTCCCACAGCAGCGACGCTTTAGGCTGCCCTTCCCCTAATGGCAGAGTGAGAGCATTGCCCGAAGGTTCAGCTCTCAGGCTTTCATCAGGCGTTTTGCCTGTTGGCGAGTTTTACAATAGTTGTTTGGATGGGGGTCGACAGAGTGCCCAGCTGTGGGCAGCCAGGGTGTCCAGTCTGTCAGACGCCACATGGGGACACACGTGCACACGGTTGGCTTCCCTGTTTGAACACAAAGGGTATTGACACAGACGGACTTGGACAAGGACCCGCCAGCCCTCCAGCGAGTGGCCGCGGGGCAGGCAGGTTGTTAGCTCCGCCTCGCCTCTTCGACCGCATTGTGCTTAGGGGCTGGTCAGGACTCTTGGCAGTGGGCAGAGGGCAGTTCTTCTTCCTTTCTGCACTGGGCAAGAAGCCTGCAGTGGGTACAGAGATACAAGGGTGGACGTGGGCACGACAGGAAAGATGACCACACTGTTCAGAGAAGGAGATGATCAGCATGTGTAATTACCTCTTTCTGATTGAAACGTACGTACTTTTATACGTAGCTGCATATAATTTACCAGCTCTTTTATGAATATACTAGGGGCCCGGTGCACAAAAATTTGTGCACTCGGGGTGCAGGGAGTCCCTCAGCCCGGCCTGTGCCCTCTCACAGTCTGGGACCCCTCAGTGGATGTCCTATGATGGCCCCAGTCTGCCAGGCACCTTTTGTGTGTGTGTGTATGTATGTATGTGTGTGTGTCACCACTGGGGACCTGCCCCCAGCCGCATCTGAGGCTCGGAGCAGTCCTCCTGTGTGTGTCTACCTGCCGGGGGCCTGCCCCCAGGCACACCGTGGAGGCTTGGAACAGGCACCCCCTCTATGTTGATCTCTCAGACTCTTGCCCTCCCCTACATGTTGCTCTCTTTTTTGAGCATGGCCAGAGCTGGGTGCGGCCTGCCTCCCAAGCTTGCCTACTGCCCATCTTCCTCCAGCCACCAGAAAGCAGGGAAAACCCCGCCTCGTGGTCAGGCCAGCCTTTTCCTGCTCCCTGATCCCCAGAAGGGACCTGGGAAGCCGCCAAGCAGGCCGCCAACTCTTTCCCACTCACCGTCCCCTGCTGCCTTCCTTTCCCACTTCCCTGTGCCACCAAGGGGTCTGGGAGCTGCCAAGCAGGACCCTGGCCCCTGCAGCCTTGCTTTCCCGCTCCACGATGCCCCTCAAAGGGCCTGGGCAGCCACCAAGCAGGCCA
>PVJC01049834.1:0-11933 GCA_004026665.1 Murina feae
GGAATATGCCTACTCTGTCTAGAGTTTGTCCTTGTGATTTATTAATAGTCATCACAAATGCTGGCATCGTGGGAAACAGTCGTCGAATTAATTTAAATGGGAGGCCAGTGTCAGACGGGGACAAATCAATTCTTGGAATCAGAACAACCTCTCCCTCTGCAGATCCTGTTAATACTTCAGCTTCCATAATGTTAGGTTGTAAATCTTTTGATAATAAATCTGGTACCATTACAAAGACCCCATTAACTATTAAGATTTCTCAATAGCATGATGAGTGCACCCACTTTCAATTTTAATTTATGACACAGCATTCCCGAAGGAGTAATACTATTAAGAAATTCAATGGCAAATTTTCCTTTTCAGCATCATCTGTTGAATCAATGGAATAATCACTCAAATATGTGTGAAAATCTCTATTCAGTATATCTGAAATTTCTTCATTAAGTTTTTGAACATGCTCATTTTTTGGACAAAGAATCACATGTTTAGATATATTTTTAGTATTATCTATAGATATAGTCTTTCCAAAGGTAGCTTCAACAATAGATCCATTACAAATCATTTCACAGGGGATTTCAATAATATCCATTCCTAAATGAAAATTGGCATCAAGTTTTTCATCTCAAAGTTTTACTAACCATCTACTCAAATAAAAGAGTAATATGGAAATTAACCGTCTCTCCAAGATGCCCACCTGCCAATCAGAGCGGCTGTATGCAAATAACCCAGCCAAGATGGAGGCCAGCAGCCACAGGGCGAGCAGCGGGGGTGCAGCGGGGGTGCGGCACGGGTAGCGGTGAGCGAGGCAGTGGGTGTGGCCCGTCGGGGTGCGGCATGAACCTATGTGACCTGGACAAGGTCCCCAAGACCCTGGAGTGTTCTTCAAGCTACTGGGGCCAGACTACAGGGCCGGCTCCGAGGTGGGTGTCTTGGATGGGTTCCCCGCCCACAGCCCTGCAGGAGCCTCGAGCTGGAGCCCGGGCTCTTTGAGCCGCCGGCGGCGATAGGGGGAAACCTACCGTACCCTGAGCCCTAGAGTGCCCCGGCCTGTCCCGGGACCAAGAAGCCGTCCCTGGTGGCCCCCTGCGGTGGCTTGACCTTGACTGAGCCCTTGCACCTCCTGTACCCCACCGCAGTGAACTATGATCTGTGCTCGGGCTACGGGCGCACCGCTTACTGCAGCCTCTGGAGACCTGATGGGGTTTGGAAAGGGGGCCCGGGGGAGGAAGGAGCACCCCGGGACTGATGCGATGTAACCTCCCTTCTGTGAGAGACTGCTGTGGACACTCCAGGTCCCTCCCCAAACGAAAGGATGATGGGAAAATGCACGTGGAGATGAAACCCATGGAGTGAGGGTTCCCACTGGGGGGCTTGGCCAGCCTGCAAACAGCCATCAGCCCCTCACCCAGGCTGGCCAGGCATGCCAGCAGGTGGATATCCCCCGGGGGGTCCCAGACTGTGAGAGGGCACAGACTGGGCTTAGAGACCTCCCCAATCCCCTGCCGAGCACACAGATTTTTGTGCACCGGGCCCCTAGTCCTATATAAAAAGGTAATATGCAAATTGACTCTAACAGCAGAATGACTGCTGGACCAATCACTATGAGGCGCACTGACCCCCTCTAGGTCCCTTTCCCTGGCCAGCCGGTTCCGATCGCCTGATGGCCACCCAATGTGGGGGTGAGGCGAGCGGGCGGGAACACTCTTGGTTCCTTCCCCTGGGCATCAGGCACCGCTCACCGGATGGCGAACAGGAACCAGGGGTGTGTGATGGCAAGGGGTGAGGGGGCAGCTATGGGCAGCTGGGGAAGATAGCCCTGATCGCAGGCCAGGCCTAGGGACTGTATACGTGCACGAATTTCGTGCACTGGGCCTCTAGTCCACTAAGGGCAGAATCCTCTGATCTCATATTTGTTGTAAGAGACAACTTCCTGAAACATCCCCAAACATTGCAGTACTTTAAACTCTTTTGTACTATGGCCGATCGCATAGCATTCGGTACAATACTGATACATTGTTGAAAATTCCCTCCAAGGAGACTTTCCCACCAAATACAACATTCATATTTGTAATTTCTCTTAGTCATCTGTCTATGGCGTTTGTAGCATGTCTGGATGCCATGGTGCATTCATCAGTAATGAGAAGTTGGGCCTTTTTAATAGTTTTAGCAACTTCACTGTTGATATCGAGTTTAGAAATTGAAGTTTCATTTAATGGAATCGGTAATTTATATTGGGAATGAAAGGTGCTTCCACCAAGAAGTAAATTTGCAACAATTCCTATAGACCAGGGGTTCTCAACCTGTGGGTGGCGACCGCAGGACCCTTTCCCAGGGGTCGCCTAAGACCATCCTGCATGTCAGATATTTACATGACGGTGCATAACAGCAGCAACATTACCGTGACGAAGCAGCAACGGAAATAATGTTATGGTTGGGCCACAACATGGGGAACCGTATTTAAAGGGCCAGAAGGTTGGGAACCACTGCTGCAGACGCTGTGGGTAACACACCACCACCACGACCTCTAATATACTGTATTAAAACTTTATAGATATGCAGGTGAACGGGGTTCCTGCTGGCAGGCCCCTGACAAGCTGTCCAACAGCGGGTTCCGAGGAATGGGGCTCCCTCCTCCCTCCCGTCAGGGTCTGGTTTGAAGGCCCGCCACGCCCCCTGTTGGGCCAGCCCAGGACCGACTGCGCTGGGCGCTCCTGGCGCTCCGAGGGGAGGGTCTTCCCTCAGGCCTCCCGGGAAACAGCGCTGGGCAAGGCCACCCAGGACTCAGCGCATCCCCGCTGCGAGGGCCGGGTCCTGCCTCAACCCTCGCCCTCCTCCCCGGAAACAGCTCCGGGAGGGCGCAGCCGTGGCCAAGACCACTCCTGCAGGACTGACTTCCTTCCGGAGAGCCTCGGAGGGGACGGCCCTTGCACCCAGGGTTTTGGCATAAAACAGAAGACAATTAACCTGATGTTGGACATCGTTATGCCACACCTGCCGCCGGTGGTTTTTCGTCAAGCTCTGGTCAGTCTTGCAGGGGCGCCGCCATCACCCGCACGCAAGGAAACAGACCCGGGGGCGGAGTCTGCGCGCCGCACGTTTGCCGCGGTTCCAGCCACAGCCCAGCGCCCTGCGCCACCAGGTAATTGCCGGATTACATTACACGGACGCACCCACTCACACCCAGCGCCCCGCGCAGAGGCACAGCCACGCAGGGCGGAGGCTCGGGGAGGCACGCGTCAGGCGGGCGGGCCTTCTCCAAGGCTCATTCAGGCGTCCCGTCACCTGACATCCGAGGAACGGGACGCACGGGAGGAGGACAAACTCCGTGACTGCCCCTCCCAAGCCGTCACCCTTCGGCTTCTCCAACCTCACGCCCGACCAGAACGAGCTTCAACTCCCCACAAGGGCCCTTGTCCTGCGCCGCAGCCCCCAAGACCCGGATTCCAGGCCTCCAGCTCCCGGGGCGAGGACCCTCTCTCCCCGGCCGCCCACGCCTCCCGGGAACCCCGACGCCTCCCGGGGCCAACTCGGCCCCGAGGACCCCTCTCCCCAACCCCCCGCGCCTCCCGGCCCTGCCCCGACAGGACCGCGCGGCTCCGCCCCGGAGCGCAAACCTAGGCCCTCGGTTCCGCGCCGGCGGCCCCTCGCCCCTCCCGCCGCTGGGCCGCGGGCACCCACAAGCCCTTCCAGCCGGGACACCACGGTGCGCGAGGCCGAGGCATTGCCGTCAGGCCCTGGCCTCAGGCCCACGCGCGGCCCCTTCCCCGGGGCAGGGTGCCGCGGGCTCGGACAGCCGCGCTCACCTCGTAGAGCGCCTGCACCATCTCCACCAGGACCCACTGCTCCGCGGCGGTCGCCATCGTCAGCCGCTCGGGCTTCCTTCCGGAGGGCGGGCCCAGGGACGGCCCTGCGCGGCGCCGACCAGTGACGCGACGTCCGGGGGCGGGGCGTCCGGGGGGCGGGGCGTCCGGGGGGCGGGGCGCCCGGGGCGGGGCGTCCGGGGGCGGGGCGTCCGGGGGCGGGGCCCGCCCGTCGCGCTTGTGCACTGAACGGCCGGGCCGCGAGGACAGGCCCGGGCTTTGCGGGCGGGGTGGGCCCGGTTCCCCGCGCGCTCGGCGCCAGGCCCCCCTGGGCCCCGCGGGCGGAGGGGCACACGCGGCCCTCGTCCCGGCGTGCGTTGGGGTGTGAACGGGGCTGAACCGTGGTCTTTACGTTCAACCACTGAGGGGTCCCGGGAGGCGCTGTGGCTCGGGGCACAGACACGTGAGTTACAACAGCGGCTCTTCCCTGCTGCCTCCCGGCGCCGCGGGGCCGGCTGCGGCCTCAGGGCAGGGCGGGCCCCTCCCGCCGGGGTCGTCGGCGTCCGAGAAGGGAGGCCCAGCTCGCGGGAAGTTCCACCAGAGTTTGCTTCGGCCGCGATTTCGAAGACCTGCCGGTCAGCCCCCGGGTTGAGAAAACGTCCCAGGGAGTGGCGTTTGGCGGCATCCGGGAGGTGGAGGCAGGTTAGGGGGCACCCCTGGGCGCCGGGACCGGCGGGACTAGGCGGCGGCCGACCCCTGGGACCGACGGGTCCGGGTGAAGCGGAGACACGCGGTCCACGTGGGCGGGTGCGGGCGTTACAACCAGCGTCAGACCCACCGGGCTGCTGGGCGGGCGGCGAGGTGCCCGTGAGGGTCTCCTGCTCGTGCGCTGAGGCTCGGCCTGCCAGGCTCTGGACAAGGAAGTCGCTGACGTTTCCAAGATCCGTTCTCCTGGATGAAAAGATAATAGACTCACCTAAGCCGAAGAGGGATCGGTATCCAGAAGATGAGTGCCTGGGACGGGACTGACTCCGTGAGGTTACCCTCTGTCACCGTGTTTAGAAGGCCTGGCATGCCGCTCTCCCTTCCAAAGGTGTCGGGTTTAGATTACAACACTTGGTGTTTGTAAACAATAACCCTCGCCCTCACTAAAACACTAATCCTATCCCTAACCCTAACCCTGACCCTAAACTTAACCTTAAACATAGCAAAACCCCAACCCTAGACCTAGCTCTACCCTTAATCCTAACACTACCCCTACCTCTAGCCCTAGTCCTAGCCTTAGCCCTAACACTAAACCAAACCCTAGCCATGGCCCTGATCTTAACCCTAACACTAACCCTACTGCTAACCCTAAAACCTAACTCTAACCCTGGCACTAGCCCTAAAATTAACCTTTATCTAACCTTAATCCTAATGCAACCCTAAATGTTAGCCCTAGCCCAAACTCTAACACTAACCTAAACCTAACCCTAATCCTAGCCCAAGCACTAACCCTAACCCTACCTGAATCCCAACTCTCCAGATGATTCCAATGTGTACACAAAGACCCAGATGCTAACCCTAACACTATCATTAACACATGCTTTAACCCTAGCTCTAACCCTAGTCCTAACCTTAGTCCTAGCCCTAACCATAACCATAGCCCTAGCACTAGTATTAACTCTATACCTAACCCTAACCCTAAACCTAACCCTAACCAAAATGACTTACCTCCCAAATTGAATAGAATGAGTATAATTCTATATATTATGAATGGGTTTCCCCACTTCTAGGCAAGATCTAAAGGTCTGTTCTATGTAAGCTCCTCTTGAAAGGTAAAAGTCAGAGATACTAAGAACAATTTTGGTAAACACACCTAAATATTTTTATGTCTTTGGATGGAATTAGTTCTTCAGCCAGATCAGCAGTGGTCAAGAGCCTGCTGATAGTGGATGCTGCCTTCAAAGGACAACCTTGAGGTGCTCCTTAGGTTCAGTCACCCATTCTTCCCCTCTAGGGCCCTCTTCCCTCTGGTGGGATGGAGCCAGGGCTCCGCCCCTGCCAGCTTCACATTTCAGGGTCCTGTTCATTTTCCTCCAGATGGCCCATCATCCTTGCTCTGCTCATGCCTGTCTAACTGCCTACCCCCCTCCCCCCCCCAAAGGATCTTGGCATTGAATTCTTTTCGAGAAAAGGGGCATGGGGTCACTTCCATAGCTGCTTCTTGCTGAGGAAGGACAAAGTTTTCTTTCAGAGCCAAGAGATCCTTGCTGTCTATCTGGACATGGAAGGAGGTATCTAGAGGTGGTACTCCCTGAGTGCAAGTAGAGCTTGTAACCTTGTGGAGACAAACTGTGTTATAAATGTTAGTATTATTGGGGTAAAACCTAGAGATAAATTCAGAATCTAAATCAATTCATAGGTGAAAAATTAAAGCTTTGAATATAATATTCACACTGTGTGTTATAGTCTATTGAAACACATTTTTCCCCCTAAATCACCCTCATTTTTATTAAGGAACCAAATTAAGACCAATTTATTTACTGTATTAAGTCTGGTTTCAATTTGGCCTGATCATTTGCATGAGCACAGTAAGAATAGCAGTTGATCATTTAAGTTTTTTAAAAAAAAATCTGCTTTGCCCTAGCTGGTTTGGCTCAGTGGATAGAGTGTCAGCCTGTGGACTGAAGGGTCCGGTTTTGATTCCAGTCAGCATTTTGGGCTCAATACCCAGTAGGAGGCGTGCAAGAGGCAGCCGATCAATGGATTCTCTTTCATCACTGATGTTTCCATCTCTCTCTCCCTCTCCCTTCCTCTCTGAAATCAATAAAAATATATTTTTTTAAAATTCTGCTTTGCTGGAATCTCATGATTGAGCTTTAGTTGGCCCCTCAGGGCAAAGAAGCTGAGCCACCTAGTCGCCACCAGGTTTTCCCGCAATACTTGTAGACTTAGGTGAATTCCTCATGTTCTTGAGGTTACCAAATGTCTTGAGATTCCTTCCTTACCATCTCTCAGGAAAGCAACCTTCATTACTTACCTGGAAAGACTACCATGAACCACTGACCAAACTAGGTACTAGGCTGTTTCTCCAAGGCATTCTTATTGGCTTCAAAGTCAGTCTTCATTCCTTAAAGCTTTCTGGCAACATATGGTGTCTGGGCATGTCTCTCAGATATGACATTCCAGTCAAAGCCTTGATTAATAAAACCATAATTGGAAACTGGTCTTATTGAATTCATGCAAAGAAACATATTGCCATAACTCATTTATTAAGAACTGCCAAATTCTAGAGGGATAATGTAGGGAGAAAATACATAATTTACCAAATTGCTTTAAGAAAATAAACAAGTTTTCTTATGTCTGAAAAGCAAAAAGATTAAAAAATCAGCAATACTTTCCACAAAACTTACAAAAACTATATAATTATTTTCAGTTCACTCAGTCCCATAATCAATTTTTTGTTTCTCCAGATTTTTCCTGCCAGTACTTCTATAAATCCAGATACTCTACAGAGTTATAATAATTTTCATCCAGTTTGAAGGGCATGATCTGAAAATGTCAGAGTCCTTTGCATGGATTCCTCAGAATTTGTAACATTTTTCCAAATGCATTATAAAAAAACAGTTACTGTCTCTAAATGACAAGAAGAAATTTTAAATGACATGGTTATGGATTTGATGACAATGCAAATTACATAGAAGCTTGTCCTTTCTGCAAAACAGAATATTCTCAGAATAACAATTAGAGTTATAAATAAAAGCATATCGGAATCTATTTTAGTAGTATGCATGTAAATAGAATATAGTTATTTATTTTTCCCCCCAGAATATTCCCTTTAGGTGTTAATTACAGACTTGTCTTGGCTGTTTGTACATTAACTTTTCAGGTATTTGAAATGAATCACCATCTTGTCTCAGCAGGAAACATGCTTAAAAATGGAACAACTTGCTTTTATCTTCCTTGACTTTTCTGAACAATTTCCAAGGAAATTCTGGCTTCAAATACTGGAATGGGTTCATTCAACTGAGATCTGGGAAAGAACAAAATTAAAACTGAACAACTTGCTTTTTTCTTCCTTGATTTTTCATGGAAACTTTCCCGTCATACAGTGGAATGGGTTCATCCAAACGAGGCCTAAAAACAGCAGTTGCTAACTTCTCCATCACATCGTTTAAGACACAAAGATATTTTCCTTGTTGTACATTTGACAAATTCCAAACTTTGTCGTTAAGGAAAGCCACTACTGCGCCCTTGAGGATGAGGAAGTGGCTATCTGGAGGATCCAGATGCAGGTTTTCTTCTGTCATTACCCAGTGGCCTCTGACACCCAGAGTGTGAGAACATCATGCTTATGTGGTAGCAGCTGTAATTTTACAGCTGGTTCATCATCTTTATAATCTCACTCCAGCATCCAGGACAATGTCTACTCCCAGACCACCTGTTTCTTCTAAACAGCTTTCAGCAACATGGGCTTTCCCATTGGACACATCGATCACCTGGGCGAGAGCAGACCTGAGTCCTCCAAGGTACTGCTTGTCCGCAAGGCTACGCGCTGTGGAAATCACTTTGGCTACTCTGTGGTATGCTAACTGAACAGCTATTGTCCCAAGCGCACTCGCTCCATCCATTGTCAGCCCACACTTTCCCGGGGAGAGCCGAGAAAGGTAATGCAGAGCTGTATAGGCTTGCACTCCGTCCCGAATGGTTTCAGCAGCTTCTGTCCACATCACGTTTTCTATTTAAACCAGCAGAATTCCAAAGTTTTAAGTTACCATGGACTTCACTATTTTTTTTTTCTTTACTATGTGGGAGTGGCTCCTGCCCAAGGGCACTTCTGCAGCTGAGGCCCTTCTAGGAGAAAAACATGAGGGTTTAGGAGGATTATTTTCCACTAGAGGCCCAGTACACAAAATTCGTGCACTTGGGGGCGTTCCTCAGCCCAACCTGTTCCCTCTCACAGTCCAGGAGCCCTTGGGGGATGTCCGACTGCTGGCTTAGGCCTGCTCCCTGGGGGAGAGGGCGTAAGCCGGCAGTCGGACATCCTTAGCATTGCTTGCTGCTCCTTACCACTTGGCTTACTGCTCCTCAATGCTGCCACAGAGGTGGGAGAGGCTTCCACCACTGCTGCTTTGCTTGCCCTCTGTGAACCAGGCTTCTGGCTGAGCAGTGCTCCTCCTGTGGGAGTGCACTGACCACCAGGGGGCAGCTCCTGAGTTGAGTGTCTGCCCCCTGGTGGTCAGTGTGAGTCGTGGCGACTGGTGGTTCTGCCATTTGTTCACTTTGCATATTAGCCTTTCAAATCGACCTAATGGTGGAACAACTGAACAGCTGGTCGCTATGATGTGTGTTGACCACTAGAGGGCATGTGCGAAACATGGTGGGTGTCGGCCGAGGCGGGGTTGTAGAGAAGGTTAGCAGGGGCACCAGACCAAGGTGGGGTGCCAGTTGCTGTCACTTGGGCAAGCCTCTGGTGGTTACTGAAAATTCTTTGCTCGTGCGCCACATCCTGTCCGGCAGTTGCACCTGCTGCTGGCACTGGCCCCCCTCGCACACACTGCCAGTGCCAGAGCTGCCACTTGCACCCACTACCAGTGCCCAGCGCTGGCCCCAATCACTCAGTACCATCAGTGAGTACGAGCGGCTTCTAGCCCCAATAGCCCTTCAGGGCTTCTCTACCTCCCCCTGCTCCTGAGGGGGCGATTGGGGCAGCAGCTGCTGCTCCCAGCCACTGATGGCACCAGCCACTGCTGGTGCTGGTCCCAATTGCTCCATGCCTTCAGCAGGTGTGAGAGGGCAGGCACCGTCAGCACGTGGTCACAGCAGGAGCAGGAGTGGGGCTTCCGGCAGACGGGCCCTGGGGCTGTGGCAGGAGGAGCCAGGCAGGGATGCGGAGGATGAGCTGAGACCCACCCCTGTGCCCACTGCAGCCTCGCAGCCCACAGCTCCTTTTAAGGTGCATGAATTTGTGCACTGAGCCTCTAGTATAGGATAATTTTCTTTCTGAGTGGAATGCAACAACATGAAATCTCACATATAAGTAGAAATCTTATCCTATTAACGCTTTGTAATCGGGCATTTTCCCGCCAAATCGCGTTGTAACGGGAAGAAAGAAATCCAATAATGGTCTGACTTTGCAAAGTCTATCTGAGTTGTCTTGCACATTCGTTGTTGTTGAAATGCCAGGCCCTCCATATGTGACAGCTGTCTCTATTCATTGTTTTTGGAAAAAACTCGTCTCCCACGCTTTGGTATAAAAATCGATATGACGAATTTACTCGTTTCCCACAAAAAAAACACACAAAACAAAAAAAACAGAAAGAAATACAACCCTTAAGGTAAATAAATGAGTACTCCCAAAAGGAGGGACTGGGGCTTTAGCCTTAAAATCTTATCTCACACTAACCCAGAACAGCAAAGGCCCTTCATTTCTGAGTGGTGCAAAGCCCAAACAGCAGAGACAGATGATTCCCTGTGTTCATAAAATGGCAAAGAGTAGACTAGGTCCCTAAAGGTAAGAAAGCAAGAACATCCTTAACCAAAGTCACATTACAGGCAGACAAAACTCTCACTAGCTTAAGCTTTTCGAACAGCTGATGCCTCGAGAAGGAGAGCAGGGAGGGTCTCAGCAGCTGCTGGGAAGTTCCTGCAATCCCTGCTAGGGGTTCAGCCTGCTACAAGCAACTGGGCCCCCAGCAGAGTGGGATATGCCCCATCTTTAAACAAATTAAACGAAACAACAAAGAGACACAAAAAAACAATCAACAGAGACACTCATATACAACTAGAGACCTGGTGCATGAAACTTGTGCATGGGTAGGGTCCCTAGGCCTGGCCAGCGATCAGGGGCGATCGGGGCCTTCTGACTGCCAGCGAGGACCTTCCTTCTGGCTGCTGGTTGTTGGCTGCCAGCCGGGGCCTTCCTTCCTTCTGTGCCACCCCCCTGGTGGTCAGCACATGTCATAGCAAGCAATTGAACTCCCAGTCTCCAGGTCAAACTCCCAAGGGAACAATTTGCATATTAGGCCTTTATATCTAATCTAATAAAAGAGTAATATGCAAATTAACCATCACTCTGAGACACATAAGCCATGCCCATCAGCCAAGCCACACCCACCAACCAATCAGAGCAGCTGTATGCAAATCAACCCAGCCAAGATGGCAACTGGCAGCTATGAAGCTAGAACAAACAGGAGGCTTCTGTTGCACCAGCGATGGAGTTGAAACTGCCTGCCTAGGCCAGCCGGGCCTCTGCTCAAGGCAACAATGTTTCAATTATAGAAGTCACAGAGCTGAAGCAAACAGGAGGCTTCGTTGCCTGACTAGGCCTCTGCTCAAGGCAACAAAGTTTTAATTATAGAAGATAAATAAACCCTAGAAACCTGATTTCAGCCAGCATCACTGGGAAGTTGAGTCAATGGGAGCTGTGGGCAGTCTGAAAATGGCCCTCAACCCCTCACCCAGGCTGGCCACACCCCCTTGGGGTGAAGGTTCCCACTGGGGGGCTTGGCCAGCCTGCAAACAGCCATCAGCCCCTCACCCAGGCTGGCCAGGCACACCAACAGGTGGACATACCCTAAGGGGTCCCAGACTGGGAGAGGGCACAGGCTGGTCTGGGGGACACCCCTGAGTGCACAAATTTTTGTGCACTGGGCCCCTAGTATAAAGATATTTACAGGCACACAAAACCCATAGACAAGGGCTTCCCATCATACTTTCCCAAACACTAATCTCCACTTGTCCCCAGGTAAGAGGATATTTAAGAGTGAGGCCAAGCAGTAATGCAGTAAAACGCCCTTTTCCTTTTTTTTTCATTGGTGGATAAAGGTAAGTAGCCCAATATCACCAAATCCGTCTGATTGTAGTATCTTTTGGGATTGAGCCACCAGCAGCCATCCTTGAACAATCTAAGCAAGATTACAGCCAAATTTACACCAGGCAAAACCACTCTAATCTACTCTAATAAAAGAGTAATATGCAAATTAACCATCACTGAGACACCTAAGCCACGCCCACCAGCCAAGCCATGCCCACCAGCCAATCAGAGTATGCAAATTAACCCAGCCAAGATGGAGGCCAGCAGCCACGGAGCTAGAGCAAACAGGAGACTTCTGTTGCAACTGCCTGCCTAGGCTGGCTGGGCCTCTGCTC
>PVJC01049835.1:0-12073 GCA_004026665.1 Murina feae
AAGGAAGGAAGGAAGGAAGGAAGGAAGGAAGGAAGGAAGGAAGGAAGGAAGGAAGGAAGGAAGGGAGAAAGAAAGAGAGAGAGAGAGAGAAAGCCATTGGGGTGTTGTATAGAGTTTAAGAATTCAGGCTTTATGTTGGGAGGGGAGTTAAGAGATCAAATGAAGGACTTGTATGCATGCATATAAGCATAATCAATAGACACAAGACACTGAGAGGTAGGGGAGGAGGGGGGAAGGTCAAGGGGAAAAAATGGAGACCCATTTAACACTCTTTGTAGTACTTTAAGCAATAAAACAAAATTTAAAAAAAATTCAGGCTTTAGAATAAACTAACCTGTGGCCCGGGCATCATCCATCATAACCAGCCTTGTAACTTGGGACCGATGACCAAACCACTGAGCCTGAACGCCCTTTCCTGGAAGACAGAACTAATAATGTCTTCTCGTTGGGCTGCGGTGAAGATAAGATGAAATACTATCTTGTTTGTTAAGCGGGGGGCATGGCCCCAGGTCCAGAGCAAGCCTCGCTAATCATGAGCAGCAGCCGTAGTCCTAGGACTAATAACACGGCAGCTGTAAAAACCAAGAGGCCTTACAAAGTGACCTCGTTGATCAACTTGGTGGCTCATAAATGTCAGAGACACAACATGTGCTGCGTTTAGTTCGCCCTTTTACAAACAGCCCAAAAAGATCCCTATTTTTTAACTTTTCTCTCATCCACGCCGGGATGGATTTTTCACTCTACTCATGTTCTTTCAGGAAAGGGCCTAAACAGTGGTTCTCAACCTTCTGGCCAACAATTCCTCATGTTGTGATCCCCAACTATAAAATTATTTTCGTTGCCACTTCATCACTGTAATGTTGTTACTGTTGTGAATTGTAATGTAACTATCTGATATGCAGGATGGTCTTAGGCGACCCCTGTGAAAGGGTGGTTCGACTGCCAAAGGGGTCGCAACCCACAGGTTGAGAACCACTGGCCTAATGGCTTATGTCTGTAAGTATCTATGAAACGCTGCTTTGGGTCTGAAAGCCTTCGCTTCTCCGCTTCTCAAGGTTAGCATCGCACTTATGGAATTTGGAGAAGATTTCCGTCTACATTTTAGAGGTGTGATTGGCCCACACTAGGCCTGTATATTAAGAGAGAAGGGGGTGGGTGTCGAGGAGGAGTGTCTACATTCATGGCAATTCATGGTTTGGGAAAGTGTGTCCTTTACTGCGTTGCAAAGCTGAAAACATCGCTCACAAAACACCTGGTTAATGTGGGAGCAACTCAGATGCCAACATGTGTTGTCGAGGGGTAACAAAAACACTTCAAGGAAGTGTGAGCATGTTGGAGCGGGTGGCTTTCTCTTGGTTTAGCACCTGGCACCCAGGCATCAGCAGAGCAGGACCGTGCGTCAGCCAGGCTGCAGGCACATGTTCAAGGGCAGTGTGGCAGTCAGGTTACTGGTATAGCTGCTGTCCTCCGGGTCACTCAAGGCCTGAGAGACTGAGAATGGCTATGCACAAGAGAGGTGATATGCCCACCCTTTTACTGGGGTTCCACGTCCTTACTCTGTGGAGGGAGGGGTCTGTGCATGGGCTCGTCCACCTATTTGACATCCCCACCACCTACATACCCCCCTCCCCGCCTCTCATCCCACCAGGTTCCCTTCCAGCCTCAGGGATTATTCTTAAAAGACACAGACACAATATAAACTTCTGAAAGGAACACACACACACACACACACACACACACGTCTTTGAACTCACAGACAGCACCTTTACACACAGGCAGAATTTTCTTAGGTGCTTTGTCGTTTGATACAAATAACACCCGGTGTGGAGCATCCCCCATGTTCTTCCTTACAGGTGAGGAGGCCAATGAGCTCAGTGCCGGCCAGGATTGCATAGCCAGCCAGTTTCGAAGCCCCAGTTCTTGACTAGAAGTGACATAGCTTTTCCCTGATGCCCCGCTGCTCCTTCCAACATAATAACAGCAAATGTCTATGAAGCACTTTCATTAAGTCATCTGATCCTTACGACAATCCCGGTGCACAGAGGAACACGTTTTATTCGACAAAACAACAGGTGACTCTCCAGAGCAGCCGTAACGGTCAGAAGGGGTCACTGCTGTCCGAGACTCCGCTTGTGTTCCTTTCTTTTTCACAAGGTCGAGGTCGTTTCCCACATTATTTGTGTCCTTTCAGTGCCGGCAGGCCCTGGTAGCACACACCCATTAGGCGTCTACTCCGTGGGCTGCACTGAAGAGTGACTCCGCCAAGGAAGGGTGAGCCTCCTTTTAGGGCCCCCACTTTGTTGGTGAAGTGAGGTGATGATGGGACTCTTCACGCTTCCCAAAGTCATGGATGTGCCCATCCCCTCCCCCACCCCAGGGACTTCTGGGAAGTAGAGTCCACATCTGCTTCCTGCCACGTCCAGAGTGTCCTCATGTTCATGTGCCCATGTCCTCCAGGCCCCCAGGGGAAACACCTCCAATTCCAGTGTTTCAGCCCGCATGCCACTGCACTCACATCTGCCTTACGCCGAGACTTCCTCCCCTGTGCCCTCGGGCCTAACCCAGGGTCCCCACTAGTTCAGTCTCTCTTTCTGAGGAACCCCTTCAACTCCTTAATGAGTGCATTGGTCTTTAAGACTCCCTCCAGATCTCCAGCTTTTCCACATCCAGAGAGACACTGACCCCTGCGGTGGAGGTCAGGGAGGAACCCGTTTCTGCCGGGCGATACACTTTCCTCGAGTGCCGCGTGGCAGCCACTGTCCTTCATACTCAGCAGGGATCTGCACCGACACCAGTGCCATTGGCTCTCCGTGGCTGCTTGACCCACATACCATGCATTAGCTCAGGGCTCTATAGCACGTTTCCTCCTGTTAAATGCTCCAATTCCCCGCTCCCCTGGCTGTGTAGTCACCCATTTATTTAGGAGACGGATGAGCAGACACTCTGCAAGGAGCTAGAAATACAGTGGTGAGTAAGACAGCCCTGGCCATCGTCCTCTGGGGAGACTGAGCAGCAGACAATGGAAGTACAGCATGTTGTAGGAGTCAGAATATGAGCTGCTCACATGGGGGGAGCACCCAGCAGCCAATGGGGCATCAGGGGAAACTTCCAAGAGAGTGAGAAGTAGAGAGGGAAGGACCAGGAAGAATGAGCTGATCAAAGATGCTTGAAGGAATGGGTGTGGGGAAAGGGTGAGGATGGCAGAAAGATGGCTTTAGACAGATTCCCTCCAACATACACGCACACGTGCATGCACACACATTCACATGCACACACATGCACTTAAGGCAGGACCAAGGTCCAGTGACCAGCTTTGCATTTTGGAAAGAACCCTGCTGCAGTAGAGGGGGGGTGGCGGTGAGGACCTGTCAGCAGGAACAAACGAAGGTGGTGCCCTGTGCACACCTACCAGAGAGGGTGGGACCCGGCGCTGTCCCTCAGCCGCCCTGGAGTTGGCCACTACGACAAAACTGTCAGATATCTAAGAAGGTGCGTTCATCGGGATGAGCTTACCATACATTTGCTCCACTTTTTTTTAAGCTTCTCATGCCAGGTCAGAGTGGCTCAGTGCTTGAGCATCAAACTATGAACCAGGAGCTCACAGCCAGGGCATCACATGCCTGGGTTGCAGGCTCAATCCTCAGCGGGGGGTATGCAGGAGCAGCCAATCAATGATTCTATCTCATCATTGGTGTTTCTATGTCTCCCTCTCCCTTCCTCTCTGAAATCAATAAAAATGTATTTATAAAAAAATATATTTCAAAAAAAGAGAAAGGATTATTTGTTTAAAAGAAAGAAGAAAGAAAGAAAGAAAGAAAGAAAGAAAGAAAGAAAGAAAGAAAGAAAGAAAGAAAGAAAGAAGGAAGGAAGGAAGGAAGGAAGGAAGGAAGGAAGGAAGGAAGGAAGGAAGAAAGAAAGAAAGAAAGAAAGAAAGAAAGAAAGAAAGAAAGAAAGAAAGAAAGAAAGAAAGAAAGAAAGAAAGAAAGAGTTTCCATTTACAAGAAACTGTCTCAGTCCCTGGAGGAAAATGCCTGTGTGGCTCACGGTGGTTTTGAACAGGAGGCATTTACAAAAGGAAATGTTCTTTCTGAAGAGGCTTTAGTACACAGATTGTTCAATGTCTCTCTTCTGGAGGAAGCTCTCCACCGTCTCTTTCTTCAGAACAAATTGCTTACTTCCCATCTCGCTGGCTGATGACAGTCTTGCCCCATAGCGTTCCCACTCGGTCCCCATTGTTCTGTGTCCCTGCTGTGCTGAGTGAAGTGCACGCTGAGCTTGCTTCCAGGCATTCCCTGTGAGCTAGGCTTCCGGGTAGCATCTTAATGTTGCCCGGGTGCTTCAGACCAAATAATAGCGCTGATACACCTCCACCATAATCCTGAGCGATGCTTACCGTGCACTCACTCCACATGGGGCGCCGGCCTCGGGGCTGGCCGTGGTCAGCGCACTTTATCCTCACGACAGCCACATCCGGCAGGGAGCTCAGAGGCTGAGACACCTGTCATGCTAGAAGGTAGACAAACTGGAAGCTTCACCTTCAGGTGACAAATGGGGAAACTGAGCCACAGAGGCCATCCAGCCTAGATTTGAGCCCATCGGATGATGGGCGACTCAGCCGTTCCCAGGAAGCCCTGGAGAGGTGGGCCTCGGGGTCAGCACGTCTGTAGGTTTGGGACTCAGAGGCCTAGACTATCCACTGCCTTCCACAGATAAGGAATGAGGCGGGCTTTTCGCGGTGCCAGTGGAGGATGGGCATTTGGGTAACTGGGGTTCTGTCCTGTCCCAGGGACACCCGCCCCTGGGACCCAGCCTCTCAGCCTGTAAAATGAAGGCAGAGACCAGAACAGGAGCTGCCCATTGGTGGCCCGAGGGACCCTGACACCCACCGGTGTGTTTTGTTGAGGCTGCATGTTTTGTTTTGTTCGCTTGTCTTTAGGGGCAGGGGGTGGCATTCAATTAGAATTCCTCTAAGGGGGCCAGTTCAGACACGGGCCCTGCGACTCCTCATGGTCTTAGACACACCTCACTCACACAGGTATGTACTTGCTGGGTCCCTGTAGGCTTTTGAGATTGCAAATCTGGGGTTCGATTCTCTCTGAGACCCATATCAGAGGGTTTATTTCCGCCCGGGGTGCAGGAACCAAGTACAAGAGCCTGCGAGGGCCAAGTACATGAGTGATTGCTGGCCTTGTGCGTTCTCAGGGTCCCGGGATCTCAATACCATAGCCAAGGGGGTCATGCTGGGAAGGCGGGTGTGAGTGCACTGGCTGCGCTGCTGTCAATCACAGAGGTGAGCCATGGTTGGGGGCCCCCCTGGGAAGGGAACATCTTCAGAGTAAGCTCCCAGCAGCACCCGCAGCTGCACAGGCACTGACACGGGGAGGTGGGAGCTGCCCATGGTCTTCAAACCTGGTGGGACTGAACCCGTTCCACTGGGTGCAAAGCAACCTTGATAGCGCTAGTGTCAGCCTTGATGGATTCGGCCTTGACAGAGCCAGCTTACCGCTCTCTGTTGTTGTCTGTGGTTGTCATAGTTACGAGGTCTCACTGCCTGATTCAAACTAACTTCTTACTGGGGATGGGAAGCCAGTAGCCAGCTGCATGCATTGAGGCCACCCTGAGACTTCATCGCCAACACCCATGTGGCCCCAAAGGTCCTGCAGAGTATGAAGGGCCCCATGTCTTCAGGGTGTGTGACCGACCTTCCCTTCCTTTCGTGTTGTCCCTTTTCACTAACTCCACACGCAGCTCAGTGACTCCCATAATCAGAGCTGCTATTCTCCCTCGAGCGATGTGACATTGGAGAGCACCCAGGCCTCAGGTGCACCCTTGTCCGGCTGCTCTCGAGCGCAGACTGAGCGCTGTAAGGGGAAGCACCCTCCTCTCTCGGTGGATTTCTCCCTGGGGCTCAGGGAAAGCATCTCAAGTCGAAGAGAGAATTAGATGAGCGAGTGGCAGCATGCACGCGCCCTGGTGGGAGCCCTCCGATGCATGTCCTCCCTTTGTCTCGGCTCTCATCCCGTTGTCATAGCATAAGCTGATTTTATTTAAAAAAACACCCACCACGATATGTTTTCACATTATTGTGTCAACCTCACCCCACTGAGCCTCATACGTATGTAGTAGGCGCTTGGCGGATGTAAGGTGAGTTTGTCAGATATTCATTGTCTTCTACGCCGAATTATATAGTTTTGCTAGAGTAGGACTCCTACTTGGCTAGCTGTTTTCCAGTCCGAGCTTTGCAGGGTAGACTTTATCTGCATAATGTAAGTCATCATGCGGTGGACCTGGCGGGCATTTGTCCCCGTGGCCCAGCTCAGATAGGAAGTTACTCGGGCAGGATCCCTCAGCCTCTTTTCCCTAAGCTTCCCTCGGTTATCAAGCGGCATCAGCCTGATGCCTTGAAGTCCTAACCACCACAGACGGAGCTCAAAGTAAGTATGTGAGCACCTCGAAGCAAGAGGGGAAAAAGTAAAGCCCTGAGTAGCCCGAGGCATGACAAGGAGACCCATTCCCACTTGTCCGAGTACAACTGCACCTCCGTGAACTGCCAACACCACACACCCAGGAGGACCGGGATTGGAGATATCCCAGAAGGGGCCATCGGCCCGGGCCTCCCGGACAGCGCTTTCACACCTCCACCATTTATCTCAGGCTGCTTCACAGAGACTTAGCGGGAGGCATGGAGCAAAATAAACCTGGAGCTGAGAAATAAGATGTGAATGACGGACAGGAGGGAGCCAGCAAGGCTCTTGTCACTAAAACCCCATGGGTTGGGTATTTACCGTACTCAGGGGCAATCATTATCGTCCACTCATTCTTTTGTCCATTCATTCATTCATTCATTCCACCCTCTTGGATGGAACATCTACTATGTGCAGGACACCACACTATGAGGGTAAGGGGTCTCTGACAGGCTGTTGAAATGACTCCCTGCCTACAGGTCTATGAGCCGGCCGGCCCCGTAAGTGTGACTCCTGTGGGGACCCATCTCGATGATGGACACCTCATATATTTGGTTGAATAAACATCTTAGTCCAGTTTGTTCCACAGACGTTAGGTAGAATGGATGTGTAAGCCAATAGATAAAATCTCACTTGGACCAAAATTATCCATGATTAAGAGTCTTCTTCAAAATCTCAAAATTCCAGAAGGAAATGGCTATTCACTGAATTGCCCCCCTCCCCGCACCGACACACCCACATTCATGGGCTGGAGCCCTAACTCCCAGTGTGGTTTAACTTGGAGATTGGGGTGTTCCTCCAGGAGCTGCTGCCCCTGGATCAGCGCAAGTGCTTGGAACAGCCAATCACATCAGGCCCCTAGGATCGTGGTCTGCTCCCCAGGCCCAGCTGGCAGGGGCCTGGACTAAGGGCAGGGTTCCCAGGCCTGTGTCTTGCCATTGCCTGGCCCTTCTGAGCTACCATACCTCCCCAGGGCATCTGGACTCCCGTATATGCAGGGTTGACTTCCAACCTCGTGTCTCCCAATCTCAGCTGTGTTCTGGTTGGCTTGGCCTTGCTGCTCCCCAAACATCCTGGGTATATGGCTTAAGAAAGGCTGGCTGGCTGGCTGCCACAGAGGTCCCATGGACATGGCCTCAGGGCCCTCACTGTGGGGCAGTGGTCAGCCATATACTGTAGCCCCACACGATGGACCTTGTTGGGGTGTCAGAGAAGATTGGCCTCAGGCCTGACTCCTCTGAACCTCTCACAAGAGACTGATAGGTGAAACCAACATGACAATTTATGAGGAGAAACCAAACTGTGAAATAATATTAACAGGTCCAACCAGCTTCTTCTCCCCCTACAGGCACACCGGATGGGAAGCGAAGGGATAAGGTGGCTTAGAGCACCAGGAACCAGAATTCAGGGGAGCTGTTCAACCACTTATGTGGATGGGCTGTTCGTCTGCATCAGGTTCTGTGTATCAGTCAGGTTTCTACAATGATGCTGCCGAGTAACAACCTGACATCGCATTGGCACTCATTTTCCATTCACAAGTTTGCAGGTTGGGGTTCAGGTTGGCTTCAAGTGGGTCTCACTCTCAGACGGAAAGGGTTACTGGGGCAAACACTTCATGGCAAATGGCAGAAGAGGCAGGCAAACCATGCCAGCCTACTCAGAACATCCCTCTGAAGGAAACCCAGGCCAAAGACATTAGGGTGGGGAACTGACTCACTCCGGGGAGAGCCATGGCAAAGGCAGGGGAGGAAGAATTCTGTACAAATACGGCAACTGGCACCCACAGGTAGCCCAGGAAGTGTCTCTCCTCCAAGAGAACGTCCCCGTCAGGGCAACAAACAAGATGCCAAATCCCCAGGCGGTGCTGGTACAGGTGGCAGACAGGGTCCTCTTCAGGGCCCTTCATTCT
Organism: Murina feae; assembly: GCA_004026665.1. NCBI lineage: Eukaryota > Metazoa > Chordata > Mammalia > Chiroptera > Vespertilionidae > Murina > Murina feae. Next base: position 8,374 of record PVJC01049835.1, read on the forward strand.
GCTCAACACAGTCTTTCTTTGTATAAGTTACACATTAAATCCAATTACATCCTGCTGACTGGGGCGCTCTCCTAAGGTGACTTTGCCTGCTTGGTTCTGAGACAGGAGGTTGAGTCCATAATTCAGCTCTATGAGGTGAGTCTTCTTTCCTTTCCTCCCTGCTCCCTTGGAATACCTCCAAGTAGGCCCTCTCCCCACCCCCGCACCTCTACCTCCCAAGAGAAGACCACTCCCCCAGGCAGGGCCCATGTATTTAGAATTTGCTCTGGTGTGAATGTGTGTGTCCTCCGAACCCCCAAAAGTCATAGCATTTGGAGGCAGGGCCTTTGGGAGGACACAGTGAGAAGGCATCTCTATAAACCTCCACGTCCTCCCTAAGCACCGCCCCAGACCTCCCAGACTCCAGCACCATGAGGAATAAGCCTTTGCTGTTGATAAGCCACCCAGTCTGTGGTGCCTTGTTACTAACAGCCCGCATGGATGAAGACATTTTCCCAACTCTCTCAACACATCTAAGCATTGAGGATTGGTTCCCGGAAGCTTCCAGAACACTGATGCAGCCAAACCCATTTTCACTGTCTGTATCCCTTCTAAGGTCCGTGACAAGGATGATGTCTTGGTCCCAGGGCGTCTGCAGTGCCTAGAATGGTGCTTGTCACAGAGAGAACTGGGACAAACAACAGTGAGTGAATGAACGAGTGAATGAATGAATGAGTGAATAAATGAATTCTTGCTCGGCTCCTCCCACTATCCTCTGCCAGGGCCCTCCCCACTCTCTGCCTCTCGGCCTGACAGCCTTGGACTTTTCAAGGGCGTTCTCTGTGTCACTGTCCCTGCCGTGACTCTGCCAAACAGGCCTCTCTCCTGGGGGACAGAACAGAACGTTCCCTTCAGCACCTTTCCCTGTGCTTCCCCCATGAGCCTCCCTCAGACTCCTAGCTGGTTCGAGACCGTGAGTCATGCTGGCTCTGAGTGTGAATGAATGGGGGCTGTTGCACAGACGTCACCCGAATCACACCCACTGACAAGGTGCTGCTCCATTTGCATTGAGCCCAACACAGGAAGGATCTGCTGACTCTCAGGGAGGTGGGGGAGGGCCAGCATCCCAGCCCAGCCCCACCTTCCCCAGGTGACTGCATGGAAGGCCACCAAACCCCTGCCCTCTCTGCCTGGCGCTCCTGACTCTGGTGCTCAGCCTCCCTGGGGCTTCGATCAGCACCCACCAAGCCACCGCGTCTTGTTCCTGCCTGCAGAGTGCGTGCTATGAGCAGGCACTGTGCCTGCTGCCTGAGGACCATTCAGGAGTGAACACTTGAATCCCACTGTTCTGTTCAGCTCTTAGTGATTTTTTTTCTCCACATTCGATAAGTGAGAAAAAGATGCCCTCCTGTCTCCCAGGCTCCCAAGCAGTGCATGGGGGAGGGGAGGCCCAGCCTGTGCAGCGTGTTCCCTCCCCTCCCCCTTGTTCCTGGGGTTAATTGGTGTCCACCAGGCTCTGCTGGGCCTTTTTAAACAGCACTTAGAATCAGGGGCCTTGCTGATAATAGGAAATCAGATCATCTCCCGGCTGCTCTTCCAGCAAGACGGCCAAGGGGGCCATCTCATGACCACGCAGGGGCTGAGCTGCCATCCAGTAGCTCGAGGTCCGTGACTGGGAGAGGAACAGGACGCAAACCGTTACCTGCCCCCAGGTGGGAGCACCAGATGGAGACCACGGGGAAGAAGGGGATTCCTCTGCATTTAGTCTCCCTGATTCAGGAATTAGGATGCTCTCATTCAAGTCAAGAATGGCTAGCAGACCACCCTTGGGGCCCTAGGGATTGAGATGGGGGTGGGAGAAGGTGGTGTTGGGGGAACAGAAGGAACCTCTGCTCTTGTTGGATCATTCTCTTTCTTCTCTAAAGCTGCCCTTGTGAAAATAAACAAAAAATACCAGAGCTGCCCATGACATGGCAGAGTGGACGGCCGCCTGGAACAATACTGTGAGTATAAGAGCACTTTACAGCTTGATGTAGGAGCCAGCACTGCGCCCATTTTATAGATGAGAAAACGGAGGCTCATCAAGGTGGGAAGTTCTGCCCAAGGCCAACCAGCCAATGAGCAGTGAAGCCATGGCCCCACTTTGTCTTGGGCCAGCCTATCCCAAGAGGTCATTTCCATTGTCCCTGGGGCAGAAGGAAGAGGGAGGGTGACGTTATGATCATGAGACAGTGGCCATCCATCCCGGCCACATGGGGGAGGCTCCTCCAGGCTGTGAGCTGAGAGACACACACCACTTATGCTGCCATGATCTGGGCGGAGTCGGCCTTGCCAGCCATGACGAGGGGCGCTTGGGACAAAGCCTCGGCTCGCAGGGCAGGGAGGGATCCTGGTACCATGATGTCACGTGAGGGCTGTTTGCCAAGGGCACAGCTGATTACTCTGCTCTGGCAGCTCATTAATCACCGTTCCCTCTGCTGCCTGGGTCCTTCGTCCCCACCTCCCACCAGTGTGGTCCCTCCACCTCAGCTGCACTCTCTCCTTGTTTCCACATTAATCCACATCCTGCCATCACCGCAGTAATTAGGGGTGAGCACTTGGAAACCTTACACTGCGTGGAGATGGAACATTTTTTTTTAAAGTGCTTCTCCAGCCAGCGGTGCCCGTAATGGAATCAGAAAAATGAGCTCTTCCCTGTCTTCTCAGGCGCCTCCCAGGCTCTCAGCTGCCTTTGTCGGGACTTGTTTTGTTTCTGCCGAGTGTGTCTTGTCTAACACCCAGCCAGGGTTTGGGTTCAGGGGAAGGAAGTTGGGCAGAAATAAAGAGACCTGGGCTCCTTTTGTTCAATGCAGACAGATGCCTGGGAAGTTTCCAGGCCCACGGAAGGAAAGCCTGTCTGGTCACAAGACTCGTCTATTAATTTTGTGAACCCTACAAAGCAAGTTCCTTATCTGGCTTTTTTTTTTTTTCCTGATAATTGTTGCAGCGTCCGGCCTTCATAGGAACTATAACTTAGCATCGAAATAGTGGTGGCCTCGATGTCCTAATGCCACAGGAATGGCAGCCTTCATGGAGGAAAAGACAGATGGCAATTAGCACCAACGTTTTTTTTTAAGTGGGGTGACGTTGGCCAATAAAATTATACAGGATTCAGGTGTACAGTTCTCTAGTACATCATTGTATTGTGCTGTGTGTTTATCACCCCAAGTCAAGCCTCCTTCCATCACCATTTATCCCCCTTTTACCTTCTCCTAGCTCCTCCACCCCCCACCCTTCTCTCTCACAATCCAATGAATAAAATAAACTAGCACAGACTTTGACATTAGAATCAGAAATATCTCATTCGCCGTGGACCAAAGTTTCCCAAACACATGCGTTTTTCTTTTGTTTTGCTTTCTCTGAAATTAGCTCACCTACACACACACACCCACACCACAGTTAAATGGGAGCCCAGACCACGCACCCCCCACAACCACCACCAATTAGTGGTCTCTCTGGAACTCAGGATCTAAGAACGGTGATGCTCTGGGAGCCAGCGAGACCTCCTGACACCACTAGGCCAGCTGGTGGCATTTAAATGCAATGGGCACAGCCTCGGGTCCTCTCTGGACTGAACTTCCCATCTCACTGCCCTGAACGGAACAGGATGGAAGGGATGCAGTTCAGACCGCGCCTCTTCAGGGATCTCTATGGTCTTGGTCAGGCCACAGACGTGGCGTCC
>PVJC01049836.1:0-11963 GCA_004026665.1 Murina feae
TTCTGTGCTGGAGACACCCTTATGGGGCAAGAGTTGTTTCAGTGGAGCTTTTATGCTCACTGCATCTGCCCTGAGTGTGTTCCTTGTGGATCTGTTTTGTTTAGGTTAGTCCCACTCTGGCCACTGGGTGGGGCTGGCTCCTGTATCTTTAAGGAGGTGTTGAGTTAGCTTGGGAGGGGCGGGGCCTTGGGGAGTTTGCCGGGCGGGGCAGAGCAAATAGCTATGGCGCTTTTCAGCGCTGCGCTGAGAGACACCAGGTCTCTGTGTCCCACGATAATTGCTGCAAGCAACGCTGAGAGAAAACCGTTTTGGATTTCCTTCTGGTGCCAGTCAGTCCCCCTTCTCTGGGTGTCTGGGTCCTTAGAAACTCGCTTGGAACTGGAGTTCAGAGCCGCTGGGGACTTGTGGCTCTCTCCGTTTTGGAAAAGAACCGCGTCCCCCGGCGCCAGCCCTTCCCTGAGCCCCGTGCGCGCGCCTCCATACCTCTGTACTTTGCTTCCGCTGCTCCTCTGAGTCTCAGACTCTTCTCTAGTTGTAGGATTTTCACTCAGCCAGCCGTCCTGTGGGTGCGAGTGGTGTCCATGTGTTCTGTTCGAGGTTTTTCTGAAATAGATGTTCACGGCTGCATTTATGGTGTCTACCCTATGCCGCCATCTTGTTTCTCCAAAACTGTCTATCTCTTTCTGTCTGTCCATCCATCCATCCATCCATCCATCCATCCATCCATCCATCCATCTTAAACCCATGGATAATTAAATGGAGACAATAACTGAAAAACAAAATAGAAAAAAAAATCAAAAACTTAATTTGACCAAAGTGAACAGCTCTTAATGTGTTTGTGCTGGAATTTCAATTTCACTACAGGGGCTAAAGAAATGGACTATATCACTGTATTCAGTTTGCTTTTACTATTAGCAAAGATCTCATGATCCAGCCTGCATTTCCTCCACCCGTCATTGTTTATGTTATGGCTCTTTCCTCTGATTTGCTTTTGTTTTGTAAGCTTGTTGTATTCCATCACTCTGACAGAGAGCATAAGACACCATTTGTTAAAAGTCTATTCTGGTTATTTTGACAAATGTAAATCACGTCCCCTGAACTTCCTTAAACACACACACAGTTATTCTCCAGAAGAGCCTCAAATTTGTATTTAGTTCCAAGTAGCAGAGGCCCCAAATCACTAAGTTATTGTGACTCACTCTGAGCAGATGTAAACTTGGCTTTTCGATTTTACCTGCAAGTCACAGCAGTTTCCAGCATCACTGGGAAAAACCCCAAGGAGCTGGAAGTGGACCCCCACAGGACACAGACACACATACTACTGTATCTAAAAACCAGATGGCTCTTCACAGCCTCCGCACAACAACACTGAGCGGCCACACAGGGCCTGTCTGGGGACGCACGTCAAATAAAGACCAAGTCCGTGCACTTTGTAGACGGACATGGTAAAATACTGAAATCACATTCTGTTTCCGGTCTTGGAATTGACCTAAATAGGATGCAATCCTTTGCAAGAAGGTAGGGATTCTGAACCCACCAATAATAAATCAGGTTTGAACTGCCTCTCCCAAAACTGTTTCTGTGTTCACGGATAAGATACCTGCTACTGAATGAGCTATGGTGGAGGGCGTGCATGAACTGGCCTCATTTCACTCACTCCCTTTTGCAGCTGAGCATGTGCATATCGTTTGTCAAGTGGGGAAGTACAACCTACCTCTGTAGTCTCGCTTCAATAAGGCAGGAGCTGAAGCTTCCTTTCTTTTTTTTTTTTTAAACCTTTTTTTTTTTATTATATAAAGTTTTACAAAGATTAGTACATATATCTCTTTTTTCTCCTGCCCTTCCCCCAGCCTCCCCTACCCCCCAGTGTGAAGCTTCCTTTCTTAATGGGCAGGGGTGTCCGAGGGTAGAGAAATGGGTGCTTAACTGTGTATTAGCAATGATAGACCTTTGGGGTATCTTTAAACACCACTGGGAAATTTGGAGAATTTTTTCTGTCTCAGAAGTCCTTGGATTATATAAATGTTCATCTTATATTTAGAATGCCATGCTCAAAAAAAATGGAGGATGAATGGAAGGTCTTCATTGCAGAACTCTGAAGACCTCATATCAAGTGCTGCCAGTTTCATATTCTGTCATGCTGTCTTTGGGACGTGAGTGCTATAGAGGAGGTAGGCATCTGGTCCCTGTGATCATGACAGATGAAAACCGAGTACTGTGCACACAGAAACGATTCATTTCTAAACCACAAAAGAAAGAACTCGGTCTTGACCAGGAAGGTCTGGGCTGAGACTGAATTGATGGCAAAAACTCTGAATAGAAAAGGGCTGATATTTTAAGATGTTATTTATTCATTAAATCCACAAATACTCACTGAGTGTCTACCTTGTGCCAGGGCACTAGACTTGGGGGGTTAGGGAGGGGAGCAGACAAGTTTCCTGCTTTCATAAAGATTACAAAATATTTATTTAAATTGGGTATATCAAAGGTAATATTCTTGCTTCCTTACTATTATGTCTTTCAAACATAATACAAGTTTACAGATTATAATGATGGGCTGCCTCTTAGTTATATTTTTAAATCTTAATAACATTTAGGTGACTTCTGGGACTTAGATATTAAGTGTTAATTTGTAAGCAACTGTTAACCAATTAACTAATTTCCTGGGATTTCTAATGGGGTGGAGACCTATAGTTATTGATGATTTTTTAAAAAAAGGCATAATTTTAGTGAACCATTGTTATATATAGCTATGAATATACTTTATTAATTATTTGTAGTTAAACCAAAGCTTATAATGCTTAATTTCTTTGCAGGAAATGCACTTGTGGTTCAAAATTTTTTTAAAAATGACATGGGGGAGAGAACCAAGATGGCGGCATGAGGTGTGTACCTATATGTGCAACCTCCACAACTACATTGTAGGAAAACAACTATACAGTGAAAGGCTATCCTCCGGAACCAAGGGAGGAGAAGCTTTGCAACTAGAAGTCAGAAAAAGGAGTGCATTGTGACTGGGTAGAGGCTCCCGGTGCCAAAACTGAGAGGTACGGAGGCACGGAACAGAAGTGGTGGTGTGGGTGAAAGGGTGGTGGCTGTGCCTGGATCGGCTGCTGTGCCTGGATCCACGGCTTGGAAAGAGATTATAAACTCCGGGGTCGCACTGAACGCGATGCGAGCTGTCTGGCAACGGGGCGGAAGATCAGTGGTGTTCTAGCAGAGCTGTTTGCAGTGATCACTGATGTGGAGATTCGGGGACTTAGAGGCACACAGACCCCAGGGCTTGGAGGCTCCAGGTCTGCAGAGTGGCAGCCATTGTGGGTTGCTCCACCCCAGCAATTCTGAGACCCCACCCCACCCCACCTACAACCCCGCCCAAGCTGTGTGCCCGCCTGCCTGCAGCATAGGCTGAGGGACTGCAGCTGGGACAGAACTCCAAAAGTTCCAAACCCCAAACAACAAGGAAAAAGGCCTGCAGGTCATTTCCTCCCAGTGATACCTCCCAGTGATAACTGCAACAAGGCTATGCACCCAGCCTTCAAAGGCGTACAACAAGAGTGTCCACCCCAGGTGATTGGGGAGGCTGAATCACTGGGCCCTATAGTGCAGAAAGCCACTCCATCAACGCAGCCAAAATGCAGAGGCAAAGAAACAGGTCACAAATGACAGAAATGGAGGAAAGCAAACTATTGGATATAGAGTTCAGAACTACGCTTTTAAGGTTTTTCAAGAATTTTCTAGAAACCGCCTATAAACTTAGTAATATTATGCAGAGATCCATCACCAGACTAGAGGTTTGCAATAATCGAGTCAAAGATTTGAAACATAAAAAAGCAAAAAGCACCCAACTGGAAGAGAAAAAAGAAAAAAGAATCCAGAAGTGTGAAGATAGTGTAAGGAGCATCTGGGACAACGTTAAGCGTACCAACTTCAGAATTATAGGGGTACCAGAAGAAGAGAGAGAGCAAGAGATTGAAAACCTATTTGAAGAAATAATGACAGAAAACTTCCCCTACCTGGTGAAAGAAATAGACTTCCAAGTCCAGGAAGCGCAGAGGACCCCAATCAAAAGGAACCCAAGGAGGATCACACCAAGACACATCATAATTGAAATGCCAAGGGCAAAAGACAAAGAGAGAATATTAAAAGCAGCAAGAGAAAAGCAGTTAGTTACCTACAAGGGAGTACCCATACGACTGTCAGCTGATTTCTCAACAGAAACATTGCAGGCCAGAAGGGGATGGCAAGAGATATTCAAAGTCATGAATAGCAAGAACTTACAACCAAGATTACTCTACCCAGCAAGGCTATCATGTAAAATTGATGGTCAGATAAAGAGCTTCACAGACAAGAAAAAGCTAAAGGAGTACATCACTACCAAACCAGGATTATTTGAAATGCTGAAGGGCATTCTTTAAGAAGAAGAGGAAGAAGAAAAAGGGTAAATATAAAAAGTATGAACAACAAAGTGACAACAAATACATATCTATCAACAAGTGAATATAACAAGTCAATAGAAATATCTGATGAACAGAATAATCTGGTGAATAGAATATAAGTAAGGGCATAGAAAGGGAATGGACTGATATTTCTCAGGGGGAAGGGGACATGCGGGGTATGGGAAGAGAATGGACAAAAATCTACATATATGGATGAAGCCAGGAGAGGGGGGGTAAGGGCACGGGGCGAGGGGGGGAACCAGGTGGAGGGGAGCTATGGGGGTTAAAAAAAAAAGAACATCTGTAACAATCTGAACAATAAAGAATATTAACTTTAAAAAAATTAATTAATTAATTAAAAATGACATGGGGTACAAGTCAACAGACAAGCAAAATATGACTATCTCTTCCCCTTCTCTTTCATTTCTCCTACTTTCATGCTGATTCTCTAGATTTCTAATGTTATTTCTCTCATTCATTCTCTACAACAAACGTTTGTAATTGCTGTGCCAAGTCCATATTCATATCCTATCTTCTAAGCAAACATTAGTCTTCTTTCATTTACTCAGTTTCCAGAACTGAATTTGTGCAGATGGTCTGGAATAAGTAGCTCAGGTGGCTCACAGAATTCAATCTTAAAAGGATTATGAGAGTATTATGTCTGTATTGGCCAGAAAGCTTTGCTAAGAGACATAATTAGTAATCACTGGCTTGGCAGAAATTAAGAAAGTGAATTCAGAATTTGAAATGAGACTTTGTCATTTACCAAGAATTGCACTGCAGGGAAGAAAGAAAGGGTTGCTTCCTCGTCAGTAACTGGGTGGACATCACATCCCAGTTTCTTCACACATCAAAACCTGTATCCTTTAGATACAGGTACAATCTGAGACCCACCCTGAGAATTGTCTTGTCACCAATAGGGTGAAGGGGCCTCTTCATGCATCGGTAGAAGAGAAACCTTGTGAAATTTAGCATTCCAGGGGAAAGTGAACTTACAAATCTAAGTTAACAGATTTCAAGAAGTCTATTTGGGGGAGTTATTAGTAATGGCTATTTGAAAGGGATGACAGGTTGTTGTTTTTGGTAAAGGGCAAAGTGTAATGATGTGTCACTGTAATGGCAACTTTACTGCATGCAGTGTCCTATTATTATGAAAGGTTTAATTTCTTCATCAGTAGGCTTTTGGAAAAAAAATCATCTAGTTGTGCTTGATATTTGGAATAACAAATATTAGCCTTCTGTGTGTCTCTAGCCCTCCCAGCTTCTGTGAATTCCCTTTTCCTGCAGTACTTAAATAACAAGATCTTGCATCTTCTTCTACAGATGAAACTCACATGTGAGCTTGACAGGGGACACATAGCCATGAAGCATACCCACTTCAGCTGGTGGAACAGTAGGCATTGGGTAAGAATCAAGCAGGCAAAGTCTATCATTGCTCATTGTAATCTAGGGCAATGCAAGGAGATCTAGCAAGACAGGATGGGAGAGGAGTCTCATCCTTTGGACTCAAGCTTATTAAGCTGCATGTTTAGGGAAACACCATCCCCTCTCCTGTTGTGACTAGGACACTCATACAATAGCAATCTAATGAAGCAGGATCTTAGGTCCAGCCCTATCCTGAGTGCTCAGTGTTTATGAATGGGGAGGCACTAGCCTTTCCTCTGGTATGGCCAAGAGCCTTGTGTTCAAGACTTGTAATTACAACTGTGTAATGTGACCAGAAAGAAGCAGGATTTGCCATATTGGCTTTTCTGGTTGGAGAAACACCTGCTCTGTGCTGGCATGGTTGAGAGGCTAGGGTCCAAATGTGTCATTGATGAAAATTGAATGCCTTCATCACGCTGGATCCATGGAGCTTTGCAGAAAGCCAACTCCCTCTCTGAGTGGCCAGCTGCAGGAATCAATTTGGACAACCCTCATCTTAGGAGTAGAAGAGATTTGGTCTGCAGCTTAGTGAAAAGCAATGTGAAGTCATGAGAATTTTGCATTTGTTCAGTACCTCTCGCTCTATCCACATATAACAGAAAACTCTTGTAATTGTGACTAAGATTTTGTTGATGGAGTATGAGTGGAAGTTCTGTTTGACACTTGCTGGTATAGGTCTTAGGATGTCGGGCTTGTTATTTCTCCTTCCCACCAGATTATGGAACCAGGTTATGGCCACACTCAACTTTGATCAAACAGGTGACAACAAAAACCTATGGAACAATAAGATTAAAGGAACTTGGGTAGCCATCTAGAGGCGAGTGCCCTGCTTAACTGGTACTATTACCTGGCAGGGAAATAATGTTCATTGTTCTTCAGCTCACCATACTTTTGAGTCTCTCTTAAGGCAACTTTGCCTTCATGTAAACTAATTATACATTGTTTGACAGCAGTGAGACATCAGATAGTGCAGGCTGGAGATGTAATTTTTGTTTACATCTTTGCCCAATATTGCTAAAACTTCTACCTGGAAGATGCATTATCTACTTTAAGAGAAGTGGTTAGAAATAAAATATGAGTATGTTTTAGACTAGCCTAGCAATTCCTTTCTTCTATTCATGTTTCAGGTCTTTTTAGCAAGAAATTCAATAATGAGCCCTGACCGGTTTGGCTCAGTGGATAGGGCATCGGCCTAAGACTCAAGAGTTCCGGGTTTGATTCCGGTCAAGGGCATGTACCTTGGTTGTGGCACATCCCTGGTGGGGAGTGTACAGGAGGCAGCTGATCGATGTTTCTATCTCTCTATCTCTCTCTCTTCCTCTCTGTGAAAAATCAATAAAATATATTTAAAAAAAAGAGAAATTCAATGAGTTCTGGCAAGAATGAACTAATTTGTAATCACAGATGTAAAAGAATAGCAAGAGTCCATATATTTGGAGCATTTTAAAGTTAGAAAGGCCAACTTATTTTGAACTCGTTAAAGTTTTTCTGGAAAGCTATTAATATTTTCCTGTAAAACAAAGGTAGGCAAGTCTGTGGCAAAGGCTAGATTAGGGTGTGGCTTTCCTACCCAAACCTATTGTTTCATGTGGCCTCAAGGTCACCTCACTAAAATGAAGAAAAGAGGCCAGGGTTGAGCTCAGAGGTTAAGAAATAAAGCAGGTTAAAGAAATATGGCTGGGGGGTAGGGAGGCGGACAGAAGGGCCAGGGGAAAAAGAGATATATGTACTAATCTTTGTAAAGCTTTATGTAATTTTAAAAAATGTAAAAAAAAGAAAAAAAAAGAAAAAAAAGAAATATGGCTGGAGAAGAATGTTGGATGTGGATACTGGCACATGGAACACACTATTAAAAATACACCAGAAGCCTACTAAGATTTTGAGGGAATTATAGTGCCAAAGAAACGACCTGCCTAGCTTGTAAAATCTTCTTATTGTTAAACCTCAAACCAGTTCCTAAGTAAGGGATACTTTCTAACACCTACTTCAGATTTAACTCTTATGGTAACAGACGAGAAGGAGCCTCCTGTGATGTGAAGTTGGGTCCATAGAGAACTTTGGAGTTGTTTCCAGAGAGCAAATTGGACGAACTAGACAACTTATTTCACTGCTATGGTAAAGTGTTATGATATTCTGCCCAACGAGATTTGATTTTTTCTGTGCACTAGTGACTTCTGTGTGCTTCTTAGTCTTTATTTTCCTAAGTAGGAATCTTACCATGGTTATCTTGTTTCTGCTTATCATTTCATATTGGATGTAGGAGTGGTAGGTCAGAAAGATTGGTCATATTGAAAAAAATTTGTGTGTGTGTGTGCGTGGGGGGGGGGAGGGTGCGCGGGAGCGGGTGAGGAGAGGTCCATAAGAGAAAAAGGAAAGCCCTGACTGGTTTGGCTCAGTGGATACAGCGTTGGCCTGCGGATTCAAGGGTTCGATTCTGGTCGAGGGCATGTGCCTTGGTTGCGGGCTCACCCCCTGTGGGGAGTGTGCTGAAGGCAGCTGATTGATGTTTCTCTCTCATCGATGTTTCTGAATCTCTATCCCTATCCCTTCCTCTCTGTAGAAAATCAATAAAATATATTTTTTAAAAGGAGAGAGAGAGAAAGGAGACATACATAATACTTTCAACAATAAAGAATTTAATTTTTAAAAAAGAATAAAACAATATGCTTATTCCCTCCTACTGCTTCCTGTACCCTCCCACCCCCCCACCGAAAAAGAAATCTTTTTGTTTATGGGTACGTGCGCTACAAAGGTCTCTTAGAAACATGTCTATAGTTCCTAAACTGAAAATGACTTTGAGCTGGATTCAGTAACTGGATGGGACCTTGTGTTTCTTCTTTGAGAAAAGGCTGTGTTCTGCTTCTCAGAGTGAAGACGCACGTGGAGGTGGGCTCTGGCAGAGACTACCATCTGTCGGCCAATATCCATGATCCATTTCTCCATATTGTGAAAAGTTAACATAAGAGGAACCATTTTCAAGTAGAGCCAGAGCAGCCATCCCAGAGGAAGTGCCTTGCATGTCTTATTCCTTGAAATTTTGAGACGCTTGAACTGGGCCAAATAAACTATGGCCTGGGCCAACCCAACATTGTCTTACAAACAACTATTTGTGAAACTAACAGGGAAGCTGACATCCTGACCACAGTACTGATGATTATGGAATTACTTAGAATCAGTAAACAACCATGCATATTGCTAAACAGTAATCTAGCACTGATAGTAATTCCTTTCTTCTATTCATGTACTCTTTTCCCGACCTTTTCTCATGAAAACCCCTTGCTATCACCTCATAATCAGGACATAATTTGGGTTTCTTCTGGATCTATGCCCTTGCATGGCAATTCTTTTGTTTTTATTTTTATTTTTATTTCAAATAAACGTTTGTATCCTCTCACCTTGACCTTTTATTTTAGGCTAACAACGGGTGTGATAGAACTCACGGCTGGCTTGTTCGATCACATTTCCCAGCCTGCCTTGCAGTTAACAAAGACCAAAGGCATGTGAGCGGTTTTGGTCAGGACCTCCTCTATGCTTTGTTTCTCTTGGCCATTTGCTGGCATCTAGCTGAAGGTTGGTTCAGCTTTGACTGTGCAGATGATGACAGTGGCTTAAGGAATGACAGAGCAACAAGACTGAAAATAACCAAGTTGTGAAAGGATTCTCCCCAAACTGGACTGCTCACATTGGGGCCATTACATGAGAAAACAAATGAACGCAGTTCGCTTTAAGCCAATGCATTATTGGATTCTTTGTTAGAGCGGTTTAGCTCCCCCTCCAACAAAAACAGCCTCTTTCTTTTATTCCCCCTGCAGGGTAGCAGAATATGCCAGTCCAGAACATGCCACTTTGACATAAGGACTCTTTTGCATTGAAGGCAATAGAGAAGCAGATATAAGAAAAGCTTTCTGTCTTTCCTCAATTTGCCTAAAAGCAGGAAATAAATTTGTAAAGTTGCCACCCCTTTACCCCCCTCCACTACCATCACCAGGAAGCACAGAAGTTAATTAATCACTGGAGATGATTCTAGACCCTTATCAGCCCAGAGATGGGCATCAGAGGAATCTATATAGCAAACTTGTCTAAAACTAGCCTTGTCTTCCGTTAGTTTCTCTCATATACCTACGTTTCCTTAATTTGTCACCCAAGAATCTCAAAGTCATTTTCCTTTGTCTTGTCACTTCCTTGATAAGGTATTTTTCTTTTGTTAAGATGCCATGTGAGCCCAAATTCTGTCCACTCATTCTGAGTGCTCCCATGTGTATTGTTTCTCTCTCGTTGTTAATCTGTCCTCGATCAGTCTAATTTATAGGGGCCCAACCCGAAGAACTAAAAGGTACAGAGAAAAAGATTTCTCTGCACCCTAGACTGTCATATGCCACTCATACAAGGAACTTGAGTTTATGAGCATTTTGCTGAAGGAGGTATGGGAACCATGGCAGAGTTTAACTTTATACCAAAGGATTAGCATAGCATGTGGCTTTAAACAGAATGTTAGGTTCTTTTTCTCTAATGTCCCTTGCCCAGGACGCTCATAGTGGCCTTTCCCTGGCGTTTTTTCCGTAGTCCCAGCCTCCTACTAAAAGCAATAACCTCTTAATTTCCAAGTTCAATGCCTCAAAACTCATATTTGGTGCTACTTGATAGTTCTTGACCTTCTTGACTATCTGAAACTTTTCACTCCTCCTTTTGTGATATTTTGCCTTTGTGGCAAAACTACGCAGCAGTCTCTATTGCTAGCCTTTCTGTCCACTCTTCCAATGAAAACTGAGCATTTTCTTATTTGCAGTCCTGGCTAATCACTAGACAACTGGATTATGATCTCAACGCAGTGGTTAAAAAGCGTTGATTTAATAGGGCAACAGTTAACTGACTCTTCTAAGCATGTGTGCTACATGTGGGAGGTGGTTATTTTCTCACTGCATACCTGTCTAACATGGCTCACAATGTAGCCCCAGTCCTTTTATTTCTCCCCCACCCCCCCTTAAAGCTTTGTTGGCAGTTCCTTTAAATGCCAGGCACTTGTGCTAAAAATAGCTGTTCCATTTTCTTGTGACTCCACCTGGGTTAGTCTGCCTGCTTGCCTGCTTCCCAGGAGGCTGGAGCCACAGTAAGGTTTTGTTAGCGAGTCTTTGTATTATTGCTGCTCCTCTCCAACTACAGACGACCCACATGGCACTTCCTCTGCGGGGCTGCGTGCGGTGCCCCTGAATAGCTCTGGGTGGGGAAGATGCCCGCAGCAGCATTCGGCGGCAGCTGTGGACGCTCCAGAGGGAGTGCGCATCAGCGTAAACATTGCAAGTGGAAAAGGTCACTGTGTACTAGAATAGAAAACTTAGAAAACAAAGGCTAAGATAGATTAAAATCAAAGAAGTAACTGTAACTGCTAATTGCTTAAAATTGAACTTGCAGAAATCAAGGGTGTAGCTGGACATGCTCCAGCCAGGCATAACTCTCACTCCCCTTTTGAATTGTTCACCCTGCCAATTCTAAGAAACAGCCAGCAGCGGCGCTTTATAATTTGTGAAAAGAAAAGGCTTGCTGAGTACCTGATCGGGACTGCAGTTCCGAGGCTCCTTGTGAGGAGGGACGGGCTGTAGTCACTGGCCAGCAAATAAAAGCTCCTGAATTCTACCCTTTGCCTCTGGTGGCCGTCTCTTGCGGGTTGCCCCATAACAACTGCTCAGGGAAGTCGTCTCACTGAATCTTTTAAAAAGATGAAGAGACCCCGAGAGAGATCAGTGTGCAGCACCAGGTGAAAGGGAAGCCGAAACAATGGGAGGTCATCAAAGAAACAGGAAGTTTGAAAGGAGTTTGTGGTCCTGATTCTAAGGTGACCTTTTTAAAAATAATTCCCTCGTGCAGATGTGGAGGCATGGCTTACAGTTGCTAGGCCCATTCGGTGTGGTAGTGGTGTTTCTTCCCTCCCCTGCTTATCCTCCCAGCCCCTACGCCACCCATATTGAAGCGAGGGTGTGACTCTTGCAATGAATGATGGAAAGCAAAGGTTCACCAAGGTAGACTTGCCACAACCCAGAGTTCACCCCTCCCTACCTTGTGAATTAAGAATCCTAATTGGCACCCTAGCCGGTTTGGTTCAGT